>CABHPH010108221.1:0-15578 GCA_902168325.1 Peromyscus nudipes | reverse complement strand
AAAAAAAAAAAAAAAAAAAAAAAAAAAGACCTCACCCCTCCCCTGTGGGACCAGGTGTTGTCCCCTCCCCACCTTGGACAGTGACTTTAATTTACTGAGGTCGTGCCTGAGGACTGCTGGGTGGACACTCCCCCACCCCCGCCCAGGGCTGCCAGTGTAGGCCTAACTGGGTGTGTAGGCCTGCATCGCAGGTGGGGGACGTGATACCATGACTCCAGCTGAGCCGAACCTGTGCCATTTCTACAGTGTGTGGCTGGCTATCACGGATCTAACTGTTCTGAAGAGATCAATGAGTGCCTCTCCCAGCCCTGCCAAAATGGGGGTACCTGCATCGATCTGACTAACACCTACAAGTGCTCCTGCCCCAGGGGTACACAGGGTAAGAGTGGGGACCCGGGTGGTGTGGCTAGGATCCAGCCAGAGCTCACTCCATCGTGCCTTGTGGGGCCCATCTTGGTAGGAAGATAGGCTCCACTGGCACTGTGCCACCTTCCCTGGGTCCCAGTTTCTAAATGATTGCTGTGCTGGGCCACACAGGACAGAATACAGCCAGTACCATCCCCTGACAGTGTCCACGGTCACTTTGCAGGTGTACATTGTGAGATCAATGTTGATGACTGCCATCCCCACCTTGACCCTGCCTCCCGAAGCCCCAAGTGCTTCAACAATGGCACCTGTGTGGACCAAGTGGGTGGCTACAGCTGCACCTGCCCGCCAGGCTTCGTCGGGGAGCGGTGTGAGGGTGATGTCAATGAGTGTCTCTCCAACCCCTGTGACCCACGTGGCACCCAGGACTGCGTGCAGCGTGTTAATGATTTCCACTGCGAGTGCCGGGCTGGCCACACTGGTGCGTGCCTTGGGCGGGTGGGCCAAATGGGTGGATGGGCAGGCAGTGGCGGCAGGGCTAGCTCCTTACTGTCTTCTCACCCAGGACGCCGCTGTGAGTCAGTCATCAACGGCTGCAGGGGCAAACCATGCAAGAATGGGGGTGTCTGTGCTGTGGCCTCCAATACCGCCCGTGGATTCATCTGTAGGTGCCCTGCGGTAGGTGCCCTTGGCCCTGTGCAGCTGCTAGGGTGCCAGAACCCCTTCATCTTACATTGGAGGGACCTGTCCCACACCCACCCTCACCCAGAGTAGAGTAGCCTGAAGGCCTCTAGCCAAGGCTAGGGACCAAGCACCATGCTTCCTCATGCCCACTCTCCCAGCTCATTCATAAAACTTGAGTGGGCATAACACATACATGCCTGTAAATCTAGTACTCTGGGGCTGAGGCTGAAAGATTGCCTTGCAGTCAAGGCTATCGCAGGCTGCAGAGCAAGACCCTATTTAAAAAGTTTATTTCCTGCTATGCTGTATTGGGAACCTAGGTCCTCACACATGCTGGGCGAATGTTCTGACACTGAGGCCCAGCCCAGCCTCTTGTTTTTAAATAGATGTTCATTTTAAAGCAGTTTTAGGTTTGCGTGAGAACTTAGCAGGCGGGCCAGGTCCTCACCCTGCCTGCCATTTCCTATGGTTACCACCTTGCATGGAAGGTGTTGAGGGTCAACACTCAAAGCTGGCACTGATATGCAGTATTTGCTCTGGGTGTTAACACTCAGGGATTCATAAACATATAATGTACCAGTGTCAGCCTGGTTTTTCAAGGCTCTAAAGACTCCTAGGGTTATACCTACTCAGCTGTCCCTCTGTTTCAAAGCCCTTGGTTTTCCTTACCTTTCTGTGGTGAGGATGTTTCAAGGGTCTTGTTACTGGGGAAAGGCCACAGGCTCTCACAGCTCATGGGATGTGGCCAGGCCTAGGCTGGGGTGCATGGTGTCCCTGAACCCTAGCATCCTGACCCAGTGCACCATCCTCTCTCCACCACAGGGCTTTGAGGGCGCCACGTGTGAGAATGATGCCCGCGCTTGTGGCAGCTTGCGCTGTCTCAATGGCGGTACATGTATCTCAGGCCCACGCAGTCCCACCTGCCTGTGCCTGGCCTCCTTCACTGGCCCTGAGTGCCAGTTCCCGGCCAGCAGCCCCTGTGTGGGTAGCAACCCCTGCTACAATCAGGGCACCTGTGAGCCCACATCCGAGAGCCCTTTCTACCGCTGCCTGTGCCCTGCCAAATTCAACGGGCTGCTCTGCCACATCCTGGACTACAGCTTCACAGGTGGTGCTGGGCGCGACATTCCCCCGCCACAGATCGAGGAGGCCTGCGAGCTGCCTGAGTGCCAGGAGGATGCAGGCAACAAGGTCTGCAATCTGCAGTGCAATAATCACGCCTGTGGCTGGGATGGTGGTGACTGCTCCCTCAACTTCAATGACCCTTGGAAGAACTGCACTCAGTCCCTGCAGTGTTGGAAGTATTTCAGTGATGGCCACTGTGACAGCCAGTGCAACTCAGCCGGCTGCCTCTTTGACGGCTTCGACTGCCAGCGCACCGAGGGACAGTGCAAGTGAGTAAGGCTGGGTTGCCTCAGAGTCCCAGGGCTCAGCAGACAGCTGGGGGAGGGAGGACCCAACGAATACCAGGAACACGAGCCCAGTGTCTGTCCCTGCCCATAGAGGGCACCGAGCACATTTCCCGGGTCTGGGCCAGTCAGGGTGGATGTGAGGCCCACAGGCTGGGATGAGACTGAGTGTATCCTGTACCCCTCAGCCCCCTGTATGACCAGTATTGCAAGGACCACTTCAGTGACGGCCATTGCGACCAGGGCTGCAACAGTGCCGAGTGTGAGTGGGATGGACTAGACTGTGCGGAGCATGTGCCCGAGCGCCTGGCAGCCGGCACGTTGGTGTTGGTGGTGCTGCTCCCACCTGATCAGCTACGAAACAACTCCTTCCACTTCCTGCGGGAGCTCAGCCACGTGCTGCACACCAACGTGGTCTTCAAGCGTGATGCGCAAGGCCAGCAGATGATCTTCCCCTACTATGGCCGTGAGGAAGAGCTGCGCAAGCACCCCATCAAGCGCTCCGCAGTGGGCTGGACCACCTCTTCGCTGCTTCCCGGCGCCAATGGGGGGCGCCAGCGCAGGGAGCTGGACCCCATGGACATCCGAGGGTGAGTGAGCTCCAGCTGCTGTGGGCTGTTTCCCAGTGTGTCCACGGGCCCTGCCTGTTACCAGCTCAACCCTGGAGGTGAACTCTGGGGAGCTGGTATTCACCCTACTTTATGGTCAAAAAGGACCTGGAATGTGGAGGCCACCTCTCCTCTAGGTAGCTGGCAGGCTTCACTCTTTGCCCAGCTTGTGGTTTTGAGGCCCCACTCTGTACCAGGTGTTTAATCAGGACCAGGCTGATTAAAGCCTCCAGGGTGTTCCCTGGAGCTCAGTCATCCTAGACCAAGCCTGCACCTCCATCTCCACAGCCCCCTTCTCCACACTGCAGAGGAGGCAGGTGGGGAATGCAGGAGGGTACTGTTGCTGAGCCTTGGCAGCTGAGGAGCTGAGGGTGGCAGTGAGGAGGCACAAATAAGGGCATCTCACGGATGCTGCACAGAGCCACTTGGGGACAGGCAGAGAAGCACCAGCCAGGCCAAATAGGTCGCCCCCACACCCTGCATTTGGAGGTCCCAGGAGCCTGCCACCTGTTCCTCTTTGAGCTGCTGGGCATCTGCCAGGTGGCACCTTGGTGTCTCTTGACCCCAGCGGTTCCTAGTCCTTGGTTTCCTTGGCATGGAACTGCAGTAAAGGTCAGAAATGTATTGTCACCTGGAGGCTGTTAGAATCCCGTGTCTGAGAGGCCGGTGCCTGAGGGTGGGTGACCTGGCTGGCATGGTCTCAGCTCTCTAGCATCTGAGCCTGCTGTTGTCTCAGGCCACTCCCTGGGGAGTTCTGAGGAATAACCCACAACTGCATCCCTGCACTTCTGTGGGACACCAGGTACTGCTCTCAAGAGGACCCTGGGTGCCTGAAGACATCCTCTTCTCAGAGGTGAAGGAAAGGGGTGCTGTGGTACCTAAGCGGAAGGCTGCAAAACATGTTGGGCAGTAGGATGAGCCCCTGCTGAGTGCTAAAAACTGGGGCTGCAGGGAGACTGTCCAGTTGCAGGGCTGTTGTTGCCATCCATGCTCTCTGGGTTGGGGGGTAGGATGGAGAGTCAGAGCTGGTGTGCAGGCAGCATGCTAGGCTGTACCTGATCTCAGTGTGATGTGTGTGTTCCCAGCTCCATTGTCTACCTGGAGATTGACAACCGGCAATGTGTACAGTCATACTCACAGTGCTTCCAGAGTGCCACTGATGTGGCTGCCTTCCTGGGCGCGCTTGCTTCACTCGGCAGCCTCAACATCCCCTACAAGATCGAGGCCGTAAAGAGTGAGTGGTCATGGTTGGAAAGATGGCTCAGTAGTTAAGAACATTGGCTGCTCTCGCAGAGGACCGGGGTTCAAATCTCAGAACCCACACGGTATCTTATAACCATCTGTAATGCCAATTCAGGGGATCCTACGCCTTCTGACCTCTGCAGGCACCAGACATGCACAGGGCTCATTGACCTGCATGCAGGCAAAACACCCATACACATTAAAAAAAAATTTTTGACGTGTGTGCCCCACCCCCCAGCCCTGCTTCTTCAGGGATGGGTTGCTGGAGTGGGGGGGAGTCTACCTGGGAAGGGCACAGGCAGGCTGTCTCACACTCCTTGTGCCAGCTGCCATCAGAGCTCAGGAAGTGCTTTTCTGGAATTTTCCTGATGGCCTTCCTTCCCTGTGGATGGTGACAGCCACAGGTAAAGCTTAGATGTATACATATACCAGAAAGTGTGGAGGAGCTTTTTTCTCTCCCCATTCTTTACCCCTGATTTTTCTTTGTTGGGTATTATTTTAAAATCATTATAGTTTTTTTTTTTTTAAGGAGAGAGAGAGAATTGATCGGTGTCATGTGAAGTGTTGAAGTTTGTATCTTGAAAATCCCCCTAAATCCTTTGTCTTAACAGCTCAATGCGAGCGCAGCGATTTGAAGTTCGCTAATCCTCCTCCTCGAAAGGGGAGAAGTGAGCACTGTCTCCAGACAGATCGGCTGGTGCAGGAGAGAATTTAGCGATAGTTTGCAATTCTGATTAATCACGTAGAAAATGACCTTATTTTGGGGGGTGGGATGGAGGAGAGTGGGTGAGGAGGCACTGGCCGTGGAGCCAGTCCGCCGCCCCCCGCCGGCCCACAGCATCACCACGCCTGACGTGGGGTGCTTGCCTGCCGCCCCTGCCTGCAGGTGAGACAGTGGAGCCTCCGCTGCCCCCGCAGCTGCACCTCATGTACGTGGCAGCCGCTGCCTTCGTGCTCCTGTTCTTTGTGGGCTGCGGGGTACTCCTGTCCCGCAAGCGCCGGCGGCAGCATGGCCAGCTCTGGTTCCCTGAGGGCTTCAAAGTGTCAGAGGCCAGCAAGAAGAAGCGGAGAGAGCCCCTCGGCGAGGACTCTGTCGGCCTCAAGTGAGTGGACACTGCCCCCACTGTGTTGGGGGGTGAGTGGCAGGGTGGGTGGGGTGCTTAGCTCCTGCAAGCCCATGGGCCCATCTATCCCGTTCCTCCCTCTGAGCCCACCTGCATGTAGAGGATGCCCATAGGAGCTGTGGCTATAGGGCATTTCCTGGAGCACCTGCTCAGTCTCCCCACCCCCTCACCCAGGCCCCTGAAGAATGCCTCAGATGGTGCCCTGATGGACGACAATCAGAACGAGTGGGGGGACGAAGACCTAGAGACCAAGAAGTTCCGGGTAAGTCCAGCAGGCTCCCAGGTTTCCCTGGGTGGCACTTCCCTCCTGGGCCCCAAGTGATGAGGCTCTGCTTACTCTGTCTAAATTCAGTTTGAGGAGCCAGTGGTTCTTCCTGACCTGGACGATCAGACTGACCACAGGCAGTGGACCCAGCAGCACCTGGATGCTGCTGACCTGCGCATGTCTGCCATGGCCCCAACACCGCCTCAGGGTGAGGTGGATGCTGACTGCATGGATGTCAATGTCCGAGGCCCAGGTAAGGCCACTGCAGACACCACACACACACACACACACACACACACACACACACACACCCTAGCGTAGACTTAGAGGCCAGCAGGACTTGAGAAGGGTTGGGTCACTGAAAGGCTCTGCCTAGCAGCACCCTTCCCTGAGCTGATCTCTAGGCTCCTGCTACCGCCACAGTACACTTTTTCATGAAATGCTGCTTTGCAATACGTCCAAGTGTTGATTTTTTTCCCTTTGTTTTTTGAGGCAGGGTCTTACTGTGTAGGCCAGGCTAGCCCCAAATATGGTTCTTCTGTCTCAACTTACAGTGTGCTAGGATTATAGGTGTGGCTCCCATGACTGGCTAAAGTGTTGACTTTTAAAATTATATGCATATATGTATATAAAAATATGTGTATATATATTTTTTATGTTATGTGCATGGTTCTGCCTACGTATATGTCTGTGTACCATGTGCATGCCTTGTGCCTGTGGAAGCCAGAAAAGGCCATTGGATCCCCTGGGACTAGAGTTGCAGATTGTTGTGAGCAGCTATATGGGTGGTGGGGATTGAACCCAAGTCCTCTGGAAGAGCAGCCAGTGCTCTAACTGTTGAGCCATCTCCCCAGCCCTTATTTTTATCGTATTTTTAAACATTTATTCATTTGAGTGAGAGGGGCACACGTGTGCCGTAGTGCACACATTGAGGACAACTTGCATGAGTTAGTTCTCTCTTTCCACCATGGGGGTCCCAGGGACCAAACTCAGGTTGGCAGGCTTGGCAGCAAAGGCCTTTACCCACTGAGCCATCTTATTTGCCCAATGGTGACTTTTTAAGTACATTTTTCTTGTCTTTTTCCTAAATGGGTCCTCAATGAAGGGTATCTTGGGCAGGTCGGGGAAGTAAAACTGGAGGGCGTCTTTATCACTCCATCATTGCAGGTTGGTAGCTAGACTAGGGCTCTGTCCTGTAGGAACTCAGGGTGACTTCAACAGCCCCCAGTAGCCACTGTGTGCTGAGAGGTGTATCTGTCCACAGCTGTCCCTTGAACTGAAGGCTGTGGCAGGGCTGCCGTGGCCATGGCTGGGTACTAACCTCCCCCCAGGTTGACAACACCCTATCTACACCCACCCCTGTCTCTCTCCTCTCTGCAGATGGCTTCACACCCCTCATGATCGCCTCCTGCAGTGGAGGAGGCCTCGAGACAGGCAATAGTGAAGAAGAAGAAGATGCACCTGCTGTCATCTCTGACTTCATCTACCAGGGCGCCAGTTTGCACAACCAGACGGACCGCACAGGAGAGACTGCCCTGCACCTGGCTGCCAGATACTCTCGTTCAGATGCTGCCAAGCGCTTGCTGGAGGCCAGTGCAGATGCCAACATCCAGGACAACATGGGGCGCACCCCATTGCATGCAGCTGTTTCTGCAGATGCTCAGGGTGTCTTTCAGGTAGGCAGCACTGCACCCTTGGGGCCAGTGACCTGATCTGGGGCAGTGGTCTGGCTGGCATGGGCCCTGCAAGCCCTAATTCAAAGTGTGATTGGTCAGGAACAGCTGGCACCTCAACACTGGAACTGCACATTGGAGCAAGTTCAGGTTACAAAGGGCATCAAGCCCCACCTGTGTTCTCTGGGCAAGCTGGCTGAAGGTGGTTCTAAGGAACCTACAGGGTGAGGCAGGGCCTCCCTACCCTCAGTGAGACCCTTCAGTCTAAAGGCTTGAGGCCTCCGTCCAGTGCTGTAGCCTTTGCAGCCTAGTCCCACCCCATTCAGCTGTGGCTGCAGGCATAGCCCATGGCGGCAGGAAGAGAGCTTTAGAGGCTGCTGGTCCTGGCCTTGCCTGGAAGCCTGAAGCCGGCCAGGGTGGATTTAGGGATTTAGCTGCCTGGGTCTCCAAGGACCATCCCTAGTAGCTGCTCCTGCATGTTGCCAGCCATTGACCCCAGCTACCAGGTCCCATCCTCTAGGCCTCCCTGGAGCAGACTCCAACAGGGCATAGACCTGGTGTCAAAAAGCTTGCCATTTAATCATTTCTTAAGAAATTAAACCAGACAGGGTAATGCATACCTGTTATCCCAGCACTCTAGAATCTGAGAGGATTGTGAGCACAAAGCTAGCCTGGTCTTTATAGAAAGACCCTGTTTCAAAAGAGCAAAGAGAGGTTGAGGTCAGCCACAGGATAAGAGGAGCCCAGGGCAGGTCCACATGGCCTGCTTTGCTTGCACAGACAAATCTGTGTATGCTCTGCAGGAATCCAGGCAGTACTGTGAGTCCTTACTCAGGTCACCATCCCACTTCTCCCACTTGTGACTCAAGCAGGGCAGCTTAGCAGTTCCAAGTATGGCTGTGGGCCTTGAGGGGGATTCCCATCCTGGTTTCTCTCCCTTTTATCCCCATGCCAGGCAGGTGTTTCTGATAGGCATGACCCTAAGATGGTCCAGTCATGGGAACAGCTGGGCATTGGTTCCTGGAGATCCCAACTTGTGTTTGGATCACTCTGCCTGAATCCATCCCTGCCTTCCAGATCCTGCTCCGGAACCGAGCCACAGATCTGGATGCCCGCATGCATGATGGCACAACCCCACTGATCCTGGCTGCACGCCTGGCCGTGGAGGGCATGCTGGAGGACCTCATCAATTCACATGCAGACGTCAATGCTGTGGATGACCTTGGTAGGCCCAAGCTAGAGCCTAGCTCCTGAGGACACCAACCACTAAATGGTCTGGTCAGCCCTAACCTACTCTTGTCTCTCCTTGCTTTCTTTCCAGGCAAGTCGGCCTTGCATTGGGCAGCGGCAGTGAACAATGTGGATGCTGCAGTTGTGCTCCTGAAGAACGGCGCCAACAAAGACATGCAGAACAACAAGGTAAGCAAAGGAGCTGCCTTAGCTACACGGGCATGCTGGGACTCGGTGCACCCATATGTAGACCACTTAGAGCGTTAGTGTCTGGGACACAGCTAACTCTTCTGACACCTCCCAAGTGTTGGGGCTGGGGGCTGGGACAACAACAGATAAAGTTACCCACCCAGTGGCCGCCAAATGTCCTGTGTCACTGTTACTTGAAACTTGACTTCTGTTCCCCTCTGTCTTTGCAGGGTATGGTGACCCTAGGGGTTCAGGATTAGCCAAGGGGCTGGGGTGGGGTGGCTCAGTGTCACTCAAGGTCTGCAGGGCCCCTGGTCTGGCCCACCACTGTGTAGCATCCTCCCTCCTTTGGGATAAAGGAAACACTGCTGAGCTGGGCTGCATCTCTCCACCTTGCCTCCCAATGTCTCTGTTTGTCCAGGGCTAGTTACTTCTTCAGGACTATGTTTAGTTGCTCAGAAGTGCAGAGTTTGTGCCTCCATTTCCCACTGCAGGTTGAGAATGCAGCAGGTGTCAGGCACTGGAGGTTGCTGTTAGACACAGGTTCTCCCTGGTCCAGGGTGGGCCAGTGGTTATAAAGAGAATCAGAACCTGGTAGACGGCTCTCTAGGTTCCTAGGCCTTTCACACTCTTCACAGAGAGGTGTATGATTATGTCTACTAGGCAGAGCAGACATGGAAGGAGCTGAGATACCATAGCCACTGATTATGACCCTTTGCACAGGAAATGTCTTCCCTGTGCCCATTGATTTGCCCAAAATTGCAGTATTTTATACCTGCATTTTGGGAGGGTAAAGGACACGAGGTTGGTTAGATTTTTGGCAGTCTGACCCCATACATGGGAAGCCCTATGGATTTAGCATGGAGGGTCCCACAGACCTTCTCTGGACTCAGGTCTAGCCAGGGGTAGTGGCACACGCCTGTAATCCTAGGATTAGGAAGTTAAGGCAAGATGATTGTGAGTTCCAGGCCATCTTGGGTAACATAGGGAGGCCCCACTATAAACCTCCTCCCCTCAAGCCTGGTAGTCTAGGATGTTTGGGTCTAGATAGGTCTCCCCCACTGTGAAAAGAGGAAGAGGAACTACTGCTTCCCTAGCTCCTCCTCCCAGGCCATCCATCCATCATGAATGACTCAGCAGGTCCTATACCAAGCCCAGCCCCTCATAGGCCTCCTGTCCATGTCCTACAGGAGGAGACTCCCCTGTTCCTGGCCGCCCGTGAGGGCAGCTATGAGACTGCCAAAGTGCTGCTGGACCACTTTGCCAACCGGGACATCACAGATCACATGGACCGACTGCCACGGGACATCGCTCAGGAGCGCATGCACCACGATATCGTGCGGCTGCTGGATGAGTACAACCTGGTGCGCAGCCCACAGCTGCATGGCACTGCCCTGGGTGGCACGCCCACCCTATCTCCTACACTCTGCTCACCCAATGGCTACCTGGGCAACCTCAAGTCTGCCACACAAGGCAAAAAGGCTCGCAAGCCCAGCACCAAAGGGCTGGCCTGTGGCAGCAAGGAAGCTAAGGACCTCAAAGCACGGAGGAAGAAGTCCCAGGATGGCAAGGGCTGCCTGTTGGACAGCTCCAGCATGCTGTCGCCTGTGGACTCCCTTGAGTCACCTCACGGCTACTTGTCAGACGTGGCCTCCCCACCCCTCCTCCCCTCCCCATTCCAGCAGTCTCCATCCATGCCTCTCAGCCACCTGCCTGGTATGCCTGACACCCACCTGGGCATCAGCCACTTGAATGTGGCAGCCAAGCCTGAGATGGCAGCATTGGCCGGAAGCAGCCGGCTGGCCTTTGAGCCACAGCCCCCACGCCTCTCCCACCTGCCTGTAGCCTCCAGTGCCAGCACAGTGCTGAGTACCAATGGCACAGGGGCTATGAATTTCACCGTGGGTGCGCCTGCAAGCTTGAATGGCCAGTGTGAGTGGCTCCCCCGGCTGCAGAATGGCATGGTGCCCAGCCAGTACAACCCACTACGGCCAGGTGTGGCATCGGGCACGCTGAGCACACAGGCAGCTGGCCTCCAGCATGGCATGATGGGCCCACTACACAACAGTCTCTCCACCAATACCTTGTCCCCAATGATCTACCAGGGCTTGCCCAACACACGGCTGGCTACGCAGCCCCATCTGGTGCAGACCCAGCAGGTGCAGCCACAGAACTTACAAATCCAGCCTCAGAATCTGCAGCCACCATCACAGCCACACCTCAGTGTGAGCTCAGCAGCCAATGGGCACCTGGGCCGGAGCTTCCTGAGTGGGGAGCACAGCCAGGCGGATGTACAGCCACTGGGCCCCAGCAGTCTGCCTGTGCACACCATCCTGCCCCAGGAGAGCCAGGCCCTGCCCACATCACTGCCATCCTCGATGGTCCCGCCCATGACCACTACCCAATTCCTGACCCCTCCTTCCCAGCACAGCTACTCATCCTCACCTGTGGACAACACCCCCAGCCACCAGCTGCAGGTGCCAGAGCACCCCTTCCTCACCCCATCCCCTGAGTCCCCTGACCAGTGGTCCAGCTCCTCCCCGCATTCCAACATCTCTGATTGGTCCGAGGGCATCTCCAGCCCGCCCACCAGCATGCCGTCCCAGATCACCCACATTCCAGAGGCATTTAAGTAAACAGTGATGCGGGATGCAGGACCCCAGCTTCCGTTCCCAAGCCCTGTTGGGAGTCGTTTCCAGTGCTCCAGGATGCAGGGGCGACCAAAGGAGCTTTTTTAAAAAAAAATGTTTTTATACAAAATAAGAGGACAAGAATTTCTTTTTTTTTTTTTTAGTATTTATTTATGTACTTTTATTTTCCACAGAAACACTGCCTTTTTATTTATATGTATTGTTTTCTATGGCACTAGGGAAAAACGTATCTGTTCCAAGAAAATAAACTAGTTCTCAAGAGCCTTGATTTTCCTGGTCAGGGTGAAGTTCCCTGTGTGTTTGTAAAATATGAACAAGGATTCATGATTTGTAAATGCTGTTTATTTATTGATTGCTTCTTTCCAAAATCAAAAAAGGAAACCATGACAGAAAGGAAACTGGAACCTGCCATGGCCAGAAATCCCTGTCTACCCAGATGCCTGCCACCCTACACCCTCTGCCCCCTCCTCCCAGTGTGACCTGGGATTTGTAGATGTGTTTAGAGACAGGCCGGGACCTTCACACCTTGGGCTCATAGATTGGTTTTGTATCTGAAACAGGAAACAAGTAAAATGATGTGGTTTATACATTTTCTAAAACTACCAGTGTGGGTTTAAAGAGGTGTCCTTGGCACGTGCAGAGGGTGCTACCCAGTACCAGTCACGAATCTTCAGGCTTCGGTGTTCCATAGTAGTGTTGATGGGCCTTGGGAGTACTTCCTTCCCTGCTTGCCCCGCCCCACTGTCCCCTTCCTGACATCTTGAGCCAGTGATCCTTGCAGGATGTGGTGCCTCCTGGGGCCATGTGGAGTAACCCCGCCTCCTGGAATAAGACACTGCCTGGACTTTTTCCCTGTGGGGCTCCAGCATCACTCTTTGAACAGCATCATCCAAATTCAACTGAGGATGGACTGTCCCTACCTGGGCCTGGGCTCCCCAGACCTGACTACTGAAGGGTTCCAATGTGCATTGTGGACTCGCCAGAGTGGCCTGCATTGAGACCTCAAGGAAATCTGGGCTGTGAAGTCCTCTGCCCTGGGTGGGGACTTGCCTTGAGTGTGCTGGAATGTGGGTGGCGCCTGCCTCTGGGATATCCCTCCTGGTTCAGGGCAGTGCTCACAACAGATTCTTGCGGTATCAAGTATAAGCCTGTGGCAGAATAAGTACCTGTAAATACATGTTAAAGCTGGATTTTGTTTAAAAAATCTAAAGGAACAAGTCTGTCCTGTGTCAAGCTGATGAGGAATGTCAGAACGTGGCTCAGTGTGACCCAGGCCTTGTGACCTGCAGCTGCCGGACCAGTAGCTCCTAAGAGCACAACCCAGGATGGCCCATCCGCCGTCCAGCAAGCCCTCTCCCAGCCACTGTGCTGGAGGCTCGCTCAGGGGCAGGTGCCACCTCCTCAGGGCAGCTCCTCCTGGCTTTTGGGGGGGCAGTGTCTGTACCATTCCTAGTAGGTATGACCAGACACATTCTAAGATGTTGATTCTTACCATGTTTTATAAAATAAAGTGTAGTTTACAGAAAAAGGAAACTTTAAAAAAAATGTTATCTACATGTAAAACTGTAGGTAATGAAAATGATGTATTTTTTCATCTTTTTTGTTAACTAATTTGCAATAAAAATGTTGCTGATGGTCGTCCAGATTTTGCTAAACTTGGAGTGTTGTTTTGCTCACTTTGGTGGGTGGCAGAGCAAGGGCCACCCGGCACTGAGATAGCCGATACCCAAACCCTGTCTTGCACAGTAATAATAGAGAAGCTGCTCACAGGGACATACCATTCCCAGAAGCTTCACAGCACAGGGCATCGAGCTGGGAAGACAGTTGCCAGAAGAGTTGATGCAGTCCCCTTAGGAGGATGTGGATTTGATGTCAGCTCCATCCCCATCAGCTACAGAGGAGTCAAGGCACCTTTCTTTGCTGTATATGACTATCCTCTGAGCCCAATAATCCTTATCTTCTTCAAGTTCAGCTGTGCCCTCATCCGAGCTGAACCTGTTGACTGTTTATATCCCCCATCATGGGACTCACAGGACCTTCGCCTGATGATCCAGCCACTCCATACTGCCTGTTGTCTACAATCCTGCCTTAATTGTGTATTACCTCAAGGAGGGACTAGAACATATAGTCTGGGAAGACTAGTGGAGGGAGTCTCCATCTATGTGGCTGTGGGAAAGCCTTATCCCTGCCGGATAAAGACTTTGCAATGTGGATTTTTTGCAGGGAGAAGCATTCACACTCAGAAACTAACCCTTCACCTATGTTCTGTATGTCAACCAAGTAAATTCATTGGTGCCCTGGAGTCACCTTTGGTGGAACTGTGCCTAGGACTGTCATTAGGACCTTAGGAAAAGGGGTAGGTGTCGTCTCCCCCTGGGAAGGAATTTTAGCAACACCCATCTAGCCAGAGAGCCTCTGCAGTAGGCAGAAGGGAACATGAGGAGGGAGCCTTGGAGCAAGCACCAGACCTAAGAGGGAGGACAAAGGGAACTGGAGAAACAACAGAGCAGGGCAGCATGTGCCATGGCAAGGTAGGTCTGGGAAATTCTATAATCCCAAGAGATTAAGTGCTACAAAGGCATCTTAGCCCTGAGAAGAAATCAGCATAGTAAGGTGTGGATCACCTCTCTTCCTGCCTGGTCCTCTTCACTTGGCCCACACCTCAGGGCACACCAGGAGTCTCTAACCAAAGTGACGAGAGCTGGAGTGTGGTGCCCTCTCAGAGCCTGGCCATCTGAGGACAAGAGTGAATCAATCAAGTTCAGATGTCCTGTCCTGGGCCCGGTGTTGTGCATTGTGATAGTAGAGGGGCCCGAGGTCCCAGAAGGAGCGCTCGCACACAGAATTATGATAAATTGTCTGATTCTTGCCCTCAAGGGGAAGGTCTGAGCCTGAATTTTGCCCAAAGAACTCTGAGCACCCCTAAAATTCCACCCTGAAATGGAAATGACAATGGAAAGGGCCTAATAGGTCCATATGCCTGTGTGTTCTCTATAGAATCATCCACAGCGGCATGTGCAACCCAGTGTCCATCGGATAATGGACATGGTCTGTTCACACTGAGATGACTGACCACTGGGCACACATTTGGACTGGGTTTGAAGTGATAACATTTGCATTTGCAGACCAAAGCAGGAGTCTTACCTGTGTGGACAAATCTCTAGCCAGTGAGAAACCAGACTACAAAAGAGCAAGGGAGTGGGGACCCCCGCCTGCTGTGGGGACCCCCGCCTGCTGTGGCAGAGCATGAGTCCTCTCCTGCCTTCAGACTCCCAAATGTTGGGATTCCAGGTGTGTACCATCACACTCAACTAAGTTTAGTACTTTTAAGGAGCATCTTTATGCCCCTAAAATCATTAGAAACAAACAAAAATGTAAAACAGTATTTTTTTTAAGGGCTAGGGATGTAGCCCAGTAGTAGAGAATTTGTTTACTATGACAGGGCTCCAGATTCCATCTCCAGAACCAAATAAAGTAACAAATTGACTTGGGAGATAACCATCAATAAAGTGCTTGTAGTGTAAACCTGAGCACCTAGGTTTGAGCCTATCTAAAAAAAGCTGGGTGTGGTAAGGTGCTGTAATCTCCAGCAGACCATCGTGGTGGGGAGGTAGAGACTGGTGGATTCCTTGCCTAATCAGTGAGCCCCAGTCCCAGTGAGAGACCCTGTCTCAAAAACAAAAACCAAAAAGTGAGGACTGGGGCGATAGCTCAGTTAGTAAAAATTCCTGCTGCACTAACACAAACACCTGAGTTTGGATGCCCAGCATCCACATAAAAGCTTGGCATGACCACACATCTGTAACCCCATGTTGGGGTGGAGAGGAAGACAAGATCCTGGATTTCCATTGGCCTAGCCAACCAGTAGAACATTAGGTCCAGTAAAAGACTCTGTCTCAAAAAACAGGGTGGAGTTGGGCATGGTGGCATACATTTTTAATCTCAGCACTGGGAGGCAGAAGAAGATGAATCCCTGTGAGTTCCAAGCCAGCCTGGTCTACATAGCAAATTCCAGGACAGCCCAGAACTAACAGTCTCTGTGTCAAAAACAAACTAAAAAACCAAAATGGAGAATGAGAAAGACACCCTCTGGCCTCTACATGCACATGTATACACACATGCCCACTCACATGCACA
>CABHPH010108219.1:0-18540 GCA_902168325.1 Peromyscus nudipes | reverse complement strand
TGTTTCCACAGAAAGCCAGAGGCTATGGATTTGTTCCAGATTAAGATACATCAGGTTTGACCAGCCAAGACCACCTGAAAGGTCTCCGATGACACCATGGCTCAGATGATCCAACATCCAGAACCGTTTCAAGGCAACTGGCTCAGATGATACACTCTCACGGACTACTCCATAATTCTAAAATTTTCTTTGTGTCCCCATAAGATACAGCGCCCCCCTCCAGCAGGAAGCAGTAAAAGAAGCTACGCCCAAATTCCCAAATTATATGTAATTTACTTTAAGGTTAAAACCTTCCTTTTTGAAAAAAAAAAAGGGGGGGGGAGTGCTGTGGGATGTTCTGTATAGCAAATGTGTTGCTAATAAAACACTGATTGGCCAGTGGCTAGGCAGGAAGTATAGGCGGGACTAACAGAGAGAATAAAAAGAGCAGGAAGGTGGAAGGAGACGCTGCCAGACGCTGCCAGCCACTGCCAGGACAAGCAGCCTGTAAAGATGCCGGTAAGCCACAAGCCATGTGGCAAGGTATAGATTTATAGAAATGGATTAATTTAAGATATAAGAACAGTTAGCAAGAAGCCTGCCATGGCCATACAGTTTGTAAGCAATAGAAGTCTCTGTGTTTATTTGGTTGGGTCTGAGCGGCTGTGGGACTGGCAGGTGAAAGAGATTTATCCTGACCGTGGGCCAGGCAGGAAAACTCTAGCTACACTGAGGACACCCTTGCCATGGCACACACATGGAGGTCAGAGGACAACTTGCAGGAATTGGCTTTTCCTACCACTACCCAGGTCCTGGGGATCAAACTTAGGTCATCAGGCTTGACTGAGCTCTCTTGCTGACCCCATGATGATTTTTTCTTTTTTAGAATCACAGAGAAGCTGGCAGTACCCAGACCCACACTAAAGAGATAAACATTTAATCGGAGGTGGGGTGAAGAACGGATAAGGGAGTTAAGATGACACACAGACACACATTAAAGATGGAGAGCTATAGGTCGCTTGGTTCTGTCAGTAGCTTTAGGCAAATCATTTTTTCTCTCAGCATCCATTTTCTGAGAGTAAAACAAGAATATGAGAAAAACTATTTCCTTCCAACAAAATTCTGTGGTTCTACAGAGTTGAAATCTCTGGTCTTAAAGGAGAAATATCCCGAGAACTAAATAAATAGCTGTCTTTATTTAATGCCTGTGCGAAGAAGAGCCTAGCCTAGTTTCTTCTGACATACCACAGTGCTCAGCACAGTAAAGACAGAGAAGACCTGACTTGCGCCGGGGAAGGAGCCCAGGCCCAAGGCTGACTATCTTAATAGAGTTCCTCTGCTATACAAGCAGAGTTCCAACAAGGAAGACCTGGATCAGCTCCATGCTAGCAGTGCAGCCGCAGCATACGGGAGGCCTGTGGTTCAATCCTCCACACAGGTGACAAACAAGAGGAAGGAGGAGGGGCTGGAGAGACAGCTCAGCAGTTAAGAGCACTGGCTGCTCTTCCAGAGGACCTGGGTTCAATCCCAGCACCCACACAGCAGCTCACAACCATCTATAACTCCAGTTCTAGTCTGACATCCTCACACAAGACACACATGCAGGCAAAACTTCAATGCACATAAAATAAAAATAAGTAATTAAAAAAAAAGAGGAAGAAGGCAGGCATTTCAATGAGAAAAGTCAACCTGGGAAATGCCTTTTGGTCTAACACTATCATCAATGCATGGCTCTTAAACTTCCTGTTCAACTTCGTTCGCGTATTAAATGTACATAAATACATTGTACATTTACCCACAATCCCCAAGAGCACTTACTATCTGAAGCTTGATTGTTTTCCCGTCTAACTCTATAGTCCGGATCTTGAAATCCACACCGATCGTGCTGATGTAGCTTTCCGTGTACGTGTCATCCTGAGGGAGAGTTAATGAAGAGTTAACGAGAGCAATGTCCAGCAGGGAAAATTTTAGTTTACGTGCATTACAGTCAAAGTTCATGAATGAAGTTTTTAACATCTGACTCCATCATGCTTTGTATTCTAAAGCAAAAAATGTTTCTTTTTTCCTTGGGATGTTTTCCAAGTGTTCTTTATTTTTTGTACGCATCTCTTGGTAAATTCTTTACACCGGTCAGGAAGAATCTGTAACTGTCAGAGCTCCTGACTCAGATACATGCGTTTTCCTAACTGCCAATCAGTCAAACTCTTGCTCCTCAAACCCAATCCACTGACCACAGAACAAGGCTCACTTCACTCTCCTCTTAGGGACGTATTTCAGTCTGTTTCACATCCTGGTCGACACTTTTAATTGAAGTACAATACACATGAAAATCTGTCTTTCAGTGTGCAACTCAGTGGTTCTTAGTCATACAACTGTTACCATGACTTAATTCCAGACTGTTCCATTCCCCCAAAGGAACTTTGTACTCCTTTGCATTTTCTGCTTCCTTCTCTCCTTCAGATCACGGCAACCATCAATCTATCCACTCTCCCTGGAGCTTTGCCTATGGGAACATTTATGGAATAAAGTCCTTAGAAATGACTTCTTTCCTTCTGTTTTCAATGCTCATCCACACTGGAGCATGTATGAGCACTTAATTCTTTTCCTTTAGACAGGGTCTTGCTATGTAGCTCTGGCTGGCCTCAGACATGAGCCTCCTACTTCAGACTTTGGAATGCTGGGATTAGGCAGGCCCCACCTTACTCAGATTAATATTTATTTAAAAAAATATATATATATTTATATAACTTTAGTAGGTTGGGCATGGTGGCACACACTTTTAATCCCAGCACTCAGGAGGCAGGGATAGGCAGATCTCTGTAAATTCAAGACCAGCCTGGTCTACAATAGAGAGTTCAGTAAAAGTACACAGTGAGACCTTGTCTCAAAAAATTTTTTTTTAGTGTATGTATGTGGACATGTGCGTGCCACACACAGTATGTGTGCGTGAGGATCCCAGGACAATCTCTGGCAGTCAGTAGGCTCTCTCCTCCACCATGTGGTCCTGAGGATCAGACTCAGGTCGTCAGACGCGGCGGCGGCAGGCACTTATACCTGCTGATTTATTTCACCAGCCCTACTTCTTTTTTTCAACCACATTCTTTTTTTGCAGTTGAATAAAATCCCATTGATATTTTTTATGAAAGAATTGGGTAGTTTCCACTTGGGGGTCATTATAATAATACATGATCATTTCCTTAATCATCATGTTGCTTGTCGATTTTTTAACCCAATGTTTCTCTTTTTTGGTAAGTGCCAGTAATCCTAGTACTTAGGAGGCTGAGGTAGAAAGATCACTGAAAATTTGAGGCCAACCTGATCTAGGGAATTAATGGCCAGCCCAGGATACATAGTGAGGCTCTATCTCAAAAGAAAGAACTCAACCTCTAATCCAGTGCTGGGAGGCAGAGGCAGGCAGATCTCTGTGAGTTCGAGAGGCCAGTTTGGTTTACAGAGTGAGTTCTAGGACAGCCAGGACTACACAGAGAAACTCTGTTTCAAATAAATAAATAAAAATAAAAAAATAAAAAAAAGAATAAAAAGAAAAAGAAAAGGAAAAGAACTAACGAACTCGTGGGCTCTTAAGCCAGCTCAGAGAATAAAAGTGCCTGCCCCCAAGCCTGATGACTTGAGTCCAGCCCCTGGACCCCCCAAGGTAAAAGGTGGGAACCAGTCATGTACACTGTCCTCTGACCTTCACACCTGCTATTGTGCTGGGGGGGCGGGGCCAGCGGCACACGTCCGCCCCATGCACACAAACACAGAAAACAAGTCACTGTTTTCAAAGAACGAACACCGGAATGGAGACTAATCATCCCTGAACTGCAAAGCAACACCTAGGAAGTTCTCTGCCAACAAAGCCAGACCTCGGCTTCGTCGATGGGAATCTGAGAGCAGCACTGACAAACTCAACTTTCTGTGACAGCCAATGTGGTGGCCACCAGCCCCAAGTGGCTTGTGACATGAGGAACTAAATGTAAAGATCTTTTCCAAATCTCAATTAAAGTTAAAAAAACAAAAACAAAAAAACAACTACAGAGAAGTAAGTACCAGAGCTGTAGAGCTTCATCTGAGTTACAGAATGCACGTGTGACCATCAGCACACCTGACACATGCACTCTGCAGCCGATGTTTCTCTTCATGCTATTGAAACGTGGCTCAGGATCTCTTTTCATGCCACTGTCAACAAGGCCACGTAGACCACATTCTCTCTCCACCTCTATCAGTGTCAGTCAGAATTCTACAGCAGGTATCAGACACTGACTTCATCACCACACTTCACTGCTTCACTGAATTTCTTTCTTGGCTTTGTTTTTTTCTTTCTTTCCTTCCTTCCTTCCTCCCTCCCTCTCTCCCTTCCTTCCTTTCTTCTTACTTGTTTTTTTGGGCTGACTGACTTCAAGCCCAGAGTGGCCCTCTTTCACCTCCCAAGTGGAGAGACGAGAGGCGTGCACTACCACACCCAGCTTTCTCATGAACTTCTCTTAAGAATATTTATTTAGCAGTCCAAGACACCACTGGGGGTACGGTTTGGGAGCCCTTAGATGCATAAATTCTGAAAGAGTTAAGTCATTCTACGTAAAATTGTTTAATCTTTGTCTAACTAGAAAACACAATGCACTAATTGTACAATTAAGTTCACCATTAATTGTAAAATATATATATATATTTCAGTTTCAACTTACTGCAAACCTAAGGAGGAGGCAAGACTTTCCAACCCCAGAATCGCCAATCAGAAGTAACTTGAATAAATAATCACTGCAAAAAGAGAAGGAAAATCACATTAATAAAAAGCATGTTGTACTGTTAAGTTCTACAGGAAACCAGAGTAACAACAAACAGCTTGTAATGAAGACTACAGCTCCTGACAAGGTCTGTGTGTGGCTTAGCAGAAGCCAACACTATACCCACTCAAGTAAGGTAGGCAGTGCCACCCAAGATCTTTCAGGAGTGAACTTCCTCTTCCAAGGAAACAGTGACAGGAAACACGTGATTCCTATTCTGAGGGGGCTGCGGAGACTTATACTAATTAAATCCCAGTCCTCTACCCTATGAGACTAGGGAAGGCTATGCTCCATCCAGTAAAATTAGCCTCTTCTGGCTTAGTGCCCCATGCCTGTAGTCTCAGCAAACTCTTGAGAGGTGGGGCAGGAAAGTCTTGAATTTAAGGCCAGACTCAGCTACATAACATAATAGGGCTGGCATGGAATATATGGGCCCCTCTCTCAACAAAGCAAAAGCCTCTCCTTCAAATTCACTGTGCAGAGCAATCCTCTAGTGAAATAATTTCTATGATCCTTTCCTACAATCTAGGTCTACCATTCCTCTTTTTAAAAAACAAAAAAGCACTGTGGGCTGGAAAGATGGCTCAAAGGTGAAGAGCACTGGCTTCTCAGGCAGAGGACCTAGGTTTGATTCTCAACACTCACTCCCAGGACGCTCACAACCACCAGTACTCATTCAGTCCCGGGAGATCTGATGCCCTCTTCTGGCCTCTCAGGGCACTGCATTACATGGTCCACAGGCATCATAAGGTGTTCCTGGATCTCTCTGTACCAATGTGGTTCCATTGAATAACTGTCCCTGTTTCTGCTTTCTGCTGTTAACTTGGCTCTTTTAACTGGATTACCAAAGATGAATGGCTGAACCTGGCTTGTTGGGGCAACCCAGGGCACAGGCTCTGATTCTGATCCCAGTAACACCACTGCTATGACTAACTCAGAAACCATCACTACATGATGTCTTCAACGACCTGAAGACAACAGATTATCTGTCCACTGTCTCCCAAAGGAATCTCTCAGTCCTTCATAATTCTGACCATTTCCATAATCTAAGCACTTTCAAAAGGAGCCCCTCCAACAAGACTTTACATATATATTTTTAGAACATACAACTGATTTCTAGCTTTGTGATTTAATTTCAGAAACAAATATCTACTAATCTATTAAAATTAAAATTTTTATTATAGAAAGTATAATTTCAATGTAAGCAAGACACACAACTTTTTGAGACAATTATCTTTGTGGTTATTTGAATTGTTACCTATCTCTATTTACAGAGTGGTATTACTTAAACACCTTTTTTGTTTTATCAAATTAGCACAGTAGACTTATTCCTAAATGTGTATTTTAAAATAATTTTTAAAAAAAATCCAACCTGTTAGTCAGCAGAAAAACAGAAGCCAAAGAAGGAAATAAAAATTTTCTAAAAACTAAACCAGGACTGGGGGTTACAGTTCAGCTGGCAGAACACAGGTCTAGCACACATGATGGACCTGGGTTTAATCCCTAGCACATCGTACATAGTTGCACGTCTCTAATTCCTGCACTTGGGAGGTGGAGGCAGGAAGATTTAAAAAAAAAAAAAAAAATCAGGGCTGGAGATGTCTCGGTAGTTAAGAGCACTGGGTGCTGTTCCAGAGGACCTCAGGTAAAGTTCCCAGCACCCACATGGCAGCTCCCAACCATCTGTAACTCCAGGCCCAGGGGATCTGACGCTCTCTTCTGGACTCCAGGGCACTAGGCATGCACATGGTGCACAGGCATACACGCACACAAAACACTCATAGACATACAAGTCATTAATAAAATGTTTTGCATCAGTAAAGGAGGGCTGGATATGTACAGCTCAACAACAGAATATTGCCAGGCACATGCCAGACCCTAAGTTTCATGGCCAGGCCTTTTACAAAAGAAAAAGACAAGTTGTTGAAATTTAGTAATCTATCTGAGCTTTCCAAGTCTCTGAATAAGCACACCCTCCCCCAGCTGTACAGAGTCCTCTTACCATAAAGGACTGAAGTGGGCCACAAATGCCTGAGGTATGGCTGCCCCCTTACCGGAGTAAGGGTCAACTACTCCGATTTATTTCAGCACAAGCACAAGAATGGAACATACACAAACACTCCTAACTGTGTTTCTAGCTATAGCATCAAGAAATTAAGAGTCGGACTGGAAAAACAGCTCGGCAGTTAAGAGCAAGGGCTGCTTTTCCAAAGGACCTGGGTTCAATTCCCAGCACTCACATGACAGCTCACAACAGTCTATAACTACAATTCGAGGAGCTCCAACACCCTCACACAGACATCATGTAGGGAAAACGCCAATGCACATAAAATAAAAATAAATTATTTTTTAAAAAATTGAGTCAACTTTTTAAAATATCATTTAACATATTCTAAAGTTTTGCAAATGTTATTTTTGAGCACGGAGTTTCAAGTAATTTAAAATCATTACAGGCCGGGCGGTGGTGGCGCATGCCTATAATCCCAACTCTCGGGAGGTAGAGGCAGGTGGATCTCTGTGAGTTCGAGGCCAGCCTGGTCTACAGAGCTAGTCCAGGACAGGCTCCAAAGCTACTGAGAAACCCTGTCTCGAAAAACCAAAAAAAAAAAAAAAAAAAAATCATTACAGAAGCTAAGGTTGGTGGTGCCTGCCTATAATTCTGTTCTCCGGAAGCTGAGGTAGCAAGACTGCCACCAGTTCAAGGCCAGTTTGAGTTACCTTGGAGACCCTGTTGTCTCAACACAACAAAACAAAAACCAACCAATTAGCCAGGCAACCAAAATGGAGGTATTATTAAAGAGTCTGGCTCCTAAGCCATCAGCTTTACTAGCAAACAGTGGCAATGAATAAGAAAATTACAACCATCTTTACTCTGGCTAAAAAGGAGGGAAAAGGAGAAAAAAAGGATACAAGATAACTCTTAGGGCTCTCTCAAAGTCAAAGCCAGGAAAATCTGAGCCATGAAGTATACATAACCACATTTTGGATTATAACTCAAATAATAAATATATAAATTCTGGTAGAAATGGTTCAGTAAATAAATTAGAGAAATAACTCAGATTTATTGTCTTTCCATGTGCACATAGAAGAAAAACAGAAAATAAGTAGATCACTAAATGAGGAAAAACTATAGATGAAGTTAAAATTAGCAGGTAGAACTTAAAGAGAAAATACGGTGTCTGTGTGGTCTCAAATCATGTCCTCCCGAGTAATTACTGCACTGGTGAGTTTTGTTGTTGTTTGGGAGGAACGTCTACGAAACAGGGTCTCATGTAGCCCAGGCTCGTCTGATTCAATATGTAGCAAAGGCTACCCAAGAACTTTTGATCACCCTGCAAGTGTTGGGTTATAGCCATGCACCACACCTGGCATTTTACATTGGTGCTTTAAAAATACTCCATCCAGTAACCTTTTTTTTTTTTTTTTTTGGTTTTTTGGTTTTTTGAGACAGGGTTTCTCTGTGTAGCTTTGGCGCTTTTCCTGGAACTCACTCTGTAGCCCAGGCTGGCCTCGAACTCACAGAGATCTGCCTGCCTCTGCCTCCCAAGTGCTGGGATTAAAGACGTGCGCCGCCGCCGCCCAGCCCAGCCCAGTAACTGTTTTAAATCCATCTTGCCCTTCAGTATGGGCTGTACATTAAATGTGGTGGTTAGCGTCTGATCAAGTAGAGGAAGAGGGAAAGGTAACTTCAAGAGGGCACTAGTGTTAAAAGGGACTAGTAATTCTCCCAAAATAAAGCCACCACCAGAATAGTCAGTTATAAATCCAGCAACAATGTTCTAGCAATAACATCACTAGAATGAGGAGTAAAGTATCATACTGATATCATATGCCTTCTGATATAATGCAATGAATAGATCACTGACTTCTGTGGTTTCTCTGGCATTTTCCCCAAATCTATAAGCCTAATCTAATAATGAATTAACTAGATAAATTAATTATACTTGTAATTCCAGCACTTGAGAGGCAGGGCAATCTGTTCTACATAATGAGCTCTAGATCGGCAAGGGCTACATAGTAAGATCCTGTCTCAAAAAAAAAAAAAAAAAAAAAAGGGAGCGGGGAGGGGGGCTGGAAGGTGTCCCAGCAGTTAAGAGCACTTGACTGCTCTTGCAGAGAACTAAGATTTTGTTCCCAGCACCCATGGCACAGCTCAGAACCATTTGTAACTCCACTTCCTCTAGGGGATCCAACACTCTCTTCTGGCCTGTGCTGGTATCAGGAACACATGTGGTGCACATACACACACATAAAAGAAAAACAAATCTTTAAAAAAGGAAAACAAAGCATCAGACAAATGTGAAGTAGGGAACAGTCTAAGCACACTTCAAGGATATCCAAATCAGGGTTGAAGATAGCTCACTGGACAAAATGCTTGCCTAGCATGCATGAAGCCCTGGGTTTAACCACAGTACTACTACATAAGCCCAGCCTAAAGGCACATGCCCATACTGTCTGTAATCCTAGCCAGCAGAAGGCGGAGAAAGTAGGACCATAAACTCAAAGACAGACTCAGTTCCACAGTGAGCTAGAGGCCAGCCCTAGACACAAGAGACCTGTTTTGGGGCTGGAGAGATGGCTCAAGGATTAACAGCATACACTGCTTTTCAGAGGATGAGTTTGGATCCCAGCACCCATGTGGTTCACAACCACCTCTAACTCCAGCTCCAGGGGGTTCCCATGCCTCAGTCCTCCATGGGCACTAGCATTCACATACAAATATCCATACAGATATATATATATGTAGATAAACTAATAGAGCGATGGCTTAGTGATTAGGAGCACCAGCTGCTCTTCCAGAAGACGTGGGTTCAATCCCCAGTACCCACATGGTAGCTTACAACCATCTATAACTACTTCCAGGGAATCCAATTCTTCCGGCCTCTGTGGGCACCAGCCACGCATACACACATACACGCAGGCAAAACACCCATACACATGAAAAATAAATAGATATATAAATTTAAAAAGAGGAACCTGTCTCAAAAAAAAATATTAATTGCCAAGAAGATCATTAAGCCAAGCATAGTGACACATACCTATAACCCTAGTACTCTGGAGTCAGCAACAGAATGCTCTCCTACAAGTTTCCAGTCTGGTCAACATAGCAAGCTCCAGGCCAAAAATGACTACATAAGCAAGATCCTGTCTCAAAAACACAAAAGCCAAAACAAGTGCCAAGACCATGAAAAAGGAGAGACCTCAGAGAATGAAGGGAACGGAAATGCTATAAACATAGCATGGGATCTGGTCTGGATCCTAGACCAGAGCAAGGACATTAGTGGAAACCTTAATCAAGTAGAATAAAGAGGGGGCTGATCTGTTGTTGTTGTTTGTCTAAAGACAGGATCTTACTTTGTGGCCTTGACAGGCCTGGAACTCAGAGATCTGCCTGCCTCTGCCCCCAGAGTGCTGCACCACCATACCTGGCCCAATGTTTTAATGTGATAAATGTGTCATGAATTCAAGGTATTAATATTCGAGAAAGCTGAATGAAGAGTACACTGGAATTCTGTACACTAATTTTCCAACTGTTTAGTAAATCTAAATTTAGTTCAAATTTTATTTTTAAAAAAAGGGATTAGTCAGGCAGTGGTGGTACATGCCTTTAATCCCAGCACTTGAGAGGCAGAGGCAGGCAGATCTCTGTGAGTTTGAGGCTAGCCTGGTCTACAGAGCAAGTTCCAGGACAGCCAAGGCCACACAGAGAAATCTGTCCCGAAAAACAAAACAAAACAAACAAACAAAAAAATTGGACCAAAAAAAGTTTAAAGAAAAACTAATGAGGAAGAAACCAGTAAAATGATAGAGATCCTAAAAAAAAAAAGGGGGGGGGGGGCTTCCAGGACAGCTAGAGGTATACTTTTTTTTTGTTTGTTTTTTTGTTTTTCTCTGTGTAGCTTTTGGAGCCTGTCCTGGAACTTGCTCTGTCTCTCAAACTCACAGAGATCCACCTGCCTCAGCCTCCCGAACACTTGGATTAAAGGTGTGCGCCAGAGCTATACTTAAAAATCAAAAATAAATAAATAAAACATCATTTCAGGAGAGGTGGCTCAGCAGTGAAAAAGCACTAGTAGCTCTTCCAAAGGACCAGGGTTCAATTTCAAGCATCTACATGGCAGTTCACACCATCTGTAATTCCAGTTCCAAGAGATCTGATGCCCTCTTCTGGCCTGTACAAGCCCCAGGCAAGCACGTGGTGCACACACATACATGCTAGCAAAACACCCACACACATAAAAGAAAATGTTTTTTAAAATGTCAAGAGAACTAAATCCAAGTTAGGTATAGTAACTATACCTAAGTTAGCGACACACAGCTATAATCCAGCACCCAGGAAGGTAAGGCAGCAGAATCAAGCACTTAAGGTTATCTGAGGGAGGAGCTGGCGTTCCAGGTGGTGTGAGCTGCCATGTGGGTGCTGGGAACCAAGTAAGTCCTCTGCAAGAGCAGCAGGCACTCTTAGCTGCTGAGCTGCCAGAAAAGAAACACTCAGGATGGGGCTACTGCTCATCAGTACACTGTTTGCCTAGCACTCTGGAGTCAATCTGAGCACTGCCAGATAATGTGAAGTAAGGTTGTCCCAACAAACCCTAAGGGGCTGGGGAGAGGGCTCAGTCAGTCAGTAAGGCACTTGCTGTGCAAACACGAGAAGCTGAGTTCAGATTAAGAAAGCTCACATAAAAAGCTGGGCACAAATACAAAACCAACCCAATGGTATTTTTGTGGATTTTTTGTCTCAAAGTGCTCTGTTTGGGTATTTTCTGTCTTATTGGTCCTTTTGTTTATATGTCTTGGTTTGGGTTGGGCAGAAAGACAGAGAGGGTTTCTTGGTTTGTTTTTAAAGAGAGAAAGAAAGGACATGGAGTCGGCTGGTGGGGAGGGAGGAAAGATCTGAGAAGAGTTGGGAGGAAGGGAAATGAATGATCAGAATATATTTTATGAAAAAGAAAATTATTTTTCAGTTTTAAAAAACAAGCCAGGCGGTGGTGGTGCACGCCTTTAATCCCAGCACTCGGGAGACAGAGCTAGGCAGATCTCTGAGTTCGAGGCCAGCCTGGTCTACAGAGCCAGATGCAGGACAGCCACCAAAACTACACAGAGAAACCTTGTCTCAAAAAAAAAAAAAACCACACCAAAAAAACTAGCCAGGTGGTGGTGATGCAAACCTTTAGTCCCAGCACTCAGGAGGCAGACAGATCTCTGAGTTCAAGGCTAGCCTGGTCTACAGAGTGAGTTCCAGGACAGCCAGGGCTACACAGAGAAATCCTGTCTTGAAAAAACAAAAAACAAAACAAAAACAGCTGGGCACAGCACAAGATAGCACAGGGAGACAGACAGGAGGGTCTCGGCAGCATCTCACCAGCCAGTCTAACCAAATCATTCTTTTCTTTACAAGAAACTCTATGGATACAATTGGACACTAGGTCTGGGAAACTGGGACGGCTCTTCAGAACTATTGTTGCACACATTAATTACACATCCTGGACTTCAGCACAGCATCCCTCCGTGTGTACTCTGACCACACTCACACTGCCCTCCCTCGCCCTACTCTCAAGCATCCCTGATCCCTTTCCTTTTCATGCAACTCGTCTTCTACATTCATGGAGGGCGGGGTGGGAGGTGGCAAGGAATTTCTTTAGGGTTATTCACAGGAGCCTGGGCACCTTACTTGTGGCTACACCACTGAGAAAATGTATCTCCCACCCCCAGCAACCATTAGCTGCCTGTAGACGCTCAGGGAAGGCTATGCTGGAGAGCAGCCCCTCCCTAATCCACGACATCCGTGGTTTCATCTTGTCAAGGTCTTGTGCAAGTGAGCACGGCTACTCTGAGTTCAAGAGTGTAACGGCTTTCTTCTCTGGCTTCTCATTGTCAGAAAGATGTTCACAACTTCTAAAGCTCCAACAGTAAATAGCCAAGAATAGGCAAGAAAGAAAGAAACAGAATAGATATGCTTAAATGCAACATTTGGGAAACTTAGAAAGACCAACCCAATAAAGTACTTAAAAAAAAAAAAAAAGAAGGCAAAGGCCACTAAGGCCTATAGTTCCTATTCTGTTGCTGAGGCTGTTGTTGTCATGGGGGGGGGGTCCTCTCAATTTTAAGACTTAGAACTGGAACTTACGATTCTCCTGCCTCAGCCTTCTGAGTAGCTAGAATTACAGGCATGGGCTACCGTGCAAACTTCACAACCCCTTCTTGTTCAGCACTCATTATGTAGCTGAGACTAGCCTCAACTCCCAAACTTCCTCTGCCTTCTCTAAGAGTACAGGAACATGGTATTATTCCCTGCTCAACACACCCTCTCCTGTTTTCAAATCTCTCCATTGGAGCCTGGGGGCAGGCCTTTAATCTCAAGTTACTTAGAAAGCTGAAACAGGAGGATCACAAGTTCAAGGCCTACCCAGATGCAGGCCAGCCTGAACTCCTCTTTTAATCCTGTGTCAAAATAAAAAGTAAAAGGTACTAGAGCTAAAGCTCAGTGGTAGAGTATATGCCTAGCATGGAGAATGGGCTAGTCAAATCCCCAGTGCAAAAAGTGTGTGAGTGTGAGTGCGTGTGTGTGTGTGTGTGTGTGTGTGTGTGTGTGTGTGTGTGTGTGTATGTGTGTGTGTGTGTGTAACAAAAATCTCTCCATGAATGTTTAAGGTAGCTGTCCATCCAAATGTTATCCGGCTTAAATTTAAAAATTTTAGGGTTGAAGGGGATGCAGTTGGAAGCCATAAATTCAATCCCTGGTGGCACAAAAATCTGTAACCACATATAGAAAGTGGTAACACACCTGGGAAGTCAAAATACAAGTCCTGGCCCAGCCATATGGCTTAGCAGGTAAAGCACTTGCTTCATAAGCCTGAGAACCTGAGTTTGATCCCTGGAGCCATGGAAAAGTGGAAAGAGAAAACCAACTCCACAAAGTTGTCCTCTGACCTCCATACATGTCCCTGCATGAACGATCACACACACACACACACACACATATACACACACACACACATAAATAATACTTAAAAAAAGAGAGAGAGAGAGAGATAGCCAGCAAGATGGTTCATCGGGTAAAGGCTCCTGCTGCCAAGCCTGACAACCTGAGCTCAATCTCCACAAGCAAGGTGAAGAACACTGACCCCTGTGAGCTGTCCAGAGCTCCACATGTGCATGCTGGTATGTAGGTGTACACCCATATACACTTACACATGGGCACACAAAATAAATAAAAGTGAAATTAAATAATTTAAGTACGTGAATACAAATTAGAATCCCTTTAGTTACAATTCCAATTATGCTGCTTACTCTAAACACACTTGTGCAAGCCATTTAACTCTTCCCTGCACCCAAACAAAGATGAAACTAGGGCTGGTCGGGGGTGGCGCATGCCTCTAATCCCAGCACTAAGGAGGCATGTCTAGACATAAACTTTAGGGCAGGTGGTACGAATTTCAATTATTTTTTATTATTATTATTATTTTGGTTTTTCGAGACAGGGTTTCTCTGTGTAGTTTTGGTGCCTGTCCTGGAACTCACTCTGTAGCCCAGGCTGGCCTCGAACTCACAGAGATCTGCCTGCCTCTGCCTCCCGAGTGCTGGGATTAAAGGCATGCACCACCACCGCCTGGTCCCAAGATCAGCACCAAAGTCCTTAAGTATGCTCCTCAATGTTCGAGTTCTCTCCAGTTAATAGTCAACATCAATTACACTTTCTGTAAGTCAGGGCTGTGGAAGCAGTTCAGCTGTTTACCTGGGTGAGGTAAGGGTCAAGGAAAGACAGCTTAGCAGCTAAGGGCTAACTGCCCTTCCAGAGGTCAGCAATTTAGTTCCCTTCTGAATCCCTGTAACTCCAGCTCCAGGGATCCAATGCCCTCTATAGGCCTTGATAAGCACTCCCACACATGTAGTTGGTTGGAGTATAGCGCTGGAAAGAACTGCACAGTGAGACTATGTATCAAAAACAAGATAAAGTTGTCCTAAGTCAAGAAAATGGAATATAACTATATTCAGAGTAGGCAGGACAGGGAATAATTCTACTTAAGAACTACTGCTATATACAAGAAACTCAATCAGAAGTTACATCTATCATTGTTCTTGGAAAGCTTCAATTATGGACTTCACCCAGTTTCATAAAAAACTCATGAATTTGAAGCAACAAGAAGGCTCAGCAGGAGAAAGCACTTGTCACGTAAACTTGAAAATGTGAGTTTTTTAAAAAGCCCAGAACCCACATAAAAATGGAAGAAATGTTCACATACACAATAACAAATTAAAACCACCACAAAAAAGTTTCCTTGCCTACTTCCGCGCTGCATCTCCAACATGTTTGAGTCAGCACACAACCCAACAAACAAACAAGCTCTCTGGCTCCTGGGGCCTCAGCTTGCTCTGCTGCCCACTACTGGTCTGCTCGCTGCCTACTCCCTCACTTCCAAAAACAGACTCTGGGCTGACTGCAACGAAAAATAAGACTTCAGTTTCCTTCCTTTAATTCTATTCTAGGGGGTGGGAGAGATAGCCAGCAGTTAAGAGCATTGGCTGCGCAATGTTCCAAAGGATCCAGGTTCAGTTCCTGTTAACTCCAGTTCCAGGGAATTGAAATCCCTCTTCTGGCTTCCTCTGGCACCAGGCATGCGTTAGGTATACAGACATACATGAAGGAAAAACACCCATAAACATAAAATACTAATTTTAAAAATTTCAGTCATATTCTAGATATCAAAGCAGCAATTTTAACCCCAACTTCTACAGAAAAACAGAAATAGGCTGACCACTCCCTTCTCCTTAAAAGGGGGAGGGACAATTTGCCAGTGTCTCTCACAAAAACTCGAAAGGAAAATTCAGACAGAGAGTAATAAAAGCTAAGTCAAATCTACCATAGCTCATGTAATGGCACCAGCTTTGTGCTGCTGTTCTAAGTCCCTCTCCCTCCCTCCCACCCTTTCTCTGCAACAAGTCTGTCACCGACCAGGCTGCCCTGGAGCCAAGACTGGCCTTGCACTCGTCCGCCCCTGCTTCCACTTTGGGATTTGCAAGCCTGATCATTTTGTGAAGGTTCTACACAGCTCCCTTCTACCTGACAATTAGAGTTGATTCTGTGGATGCTGAAAAATAATATTCTATACAGTAAGAGATCCAATTACTTTTCTTCCTCCAATTTTTCTAGAATGGTTGGAGTACAGAGTGGCAGAGGACTTCTGCCTGGCATGTGCCAAGCCCTGGATTTGATTACCAGCAACACACAACAATAAAAACAAAAATTCTAATGACAAACTACATGAAAGCAAAAAATGATATTAATATCCTGTCGGACAGACAACTAATGACCTCGCTTTTATTTTCCAACACTTACATTGGAAGGGGGCACTTCCTGGAAACAGTCCTGACCGTTAGAGGAAAGCAGAGGACTGCTGACATGTTCAGAGAGCCTGGAGACTCGTTTGAAAGTGCAGAAGGGAGGGAGAGAAGCGCACTGAACGGCCTGCCCTGCAGAAGCCAGGAGAGGTGCTGCTCACTTGGAATCTCAACATCTGGGAAACGGAAACTGCAAGATCAGGAATTCAATCATCCCCATCTACGGTGAGGTTGGGTTTGGTTTAGCTTTTTCAAACAAAGCCTTATGTAGCCCAGGCTGGCCTCAAACTTCAGGCAGTCCTCCTCCCTCCACCTCTCAATGGCTGGGACTACATTCAGGAGCCACCACGCTTTGCTCTTTTGTCACTTGAATAATCAAACAAGCTGATGACTTGAGTTCAATCCCTGGCACCCACACGGTAGAAGGAGAGAACTTCCTCTCACAGGCTGTCCTCCACACACCACATGCTATCACACACACACACACACACACACACACACACACACTCTAAATGTAATTTATTAAAAATGTTTACAAGTTTGGTGGCTGGGAGATGCTTCCTTGGTAAAGTGCTTCTCTGACAAGCATGGGGACCAGAGTTAGGTCTCAAGAACTCACGAAAAAACCAAAAAGCCAAATCTGGTGTGCTGAGCATACTTGTAATCTCAGCACCAGGGAAGTCAAGTTAGGAAGATCCCTGGGTCGGGCTGGCTGGCCAGCCAACCTAGCCAATTTCTGTGAACCCCAGGTCCCAGTAAGAAACCTTGTCTCCAAAAGAAAATAAATTGGGACTGGAGAGGTGGCTCAGTGGTTAAGAGCACTGACAGCCCACAACCATCTGTAACACAGACAGCCTCTTCTGACGTATGAGGTCACTGCACACACCATGCACATGGTACAGACATAATTCAGGCAAACACACATAAAACCAGGCTACAAACAAACAAAGTGGACAGCTCCCAAGGAATGAAACCCAAGGTTGACCTTAGGCGACCAATGCATGCACACACATGTGCACATAGCCCAACACTCACACATATATGCCTTCATGCACACATTAGTTCAAGGCTAGTAACAGAACTCGGCTAGGTAGCATGCCATGGGTTCGATTCCCAGCACCTTATGCCTTTGCACTCAGCAGGCAGTGATAGAAGGATTAGAAGCTGAAGGTCATCCTCAGTTATAAGGTGAGCTTGAGACCCTGTCTCAAAATAAAAATGAAGCTCATAGATTGTGTAGCCCTAGATCGTCTAGAATTCATTAATGTAGGCCAGGGAGGCCTAGAACCTTCAGTGACCCTCCTGCCTCTGCCTCAAATGCTCAGAGCACAGACCCCTCCACTCCTGGCACTGTTTAGTGTTTCCAATCAGCGTGCTGGAATAATCACTGTCTGCTTCACTACCAGCTCTGAAAATCAAATCCTGGCCACAGCTCGGTGTTTACAGCCAAAACTAAAGACAGTTCGATCCGCAGGACCCACATGGTAGGAGAGAACTGATCCTGCAAGTTGCTCTGACCTCCACACGTGCCCTGTAGCATCCCTGTGTCCCTGTCCATACACAAAGTAAGTGCAATAACATCAAACCTTTCCTCAGATCTCCAGGAAAAAGACACTCTGACCATTTCCACCTACTGTTCCACGTTAGGATCACACTTTCAGTGGTTCTGTTTGTAGGTGAAGTCCAAGTGACTCAATCATTACTCTTAATTCCTATCTTAAAGATAACAGGCTTTCCTTTCTCCCAAACCAGCCTAATAAATTGATTTTTAGTCAGATCATAAACACACACATAGCACAATCAGAGAGACAGATTATAACTTAATCAGTATTGGTATATTGAGTGCACTTGTGATATTCACTAATAAAATATCTATCATTACCTCTCATCCTTCCCCCAAACACCTGGACTATTTTATTATACAATCTAGAAAGCAAATACAGGCCAGATATTGGCCGACTTGAGACTTCAAAACAAAGACTGAAGAAATGACTGTCCATGCAGAGCGTGGTGACTCCAATCTGTAACTCAGCACCTGGGAGGCAGAGGCAGGAAGACTGGAGCAGACCCAAGGCCAGCCTCGTCTACAGTGTGTCTCAGGAGAGCCAGGACTACACCACAATCCAAGTGTGTCTTAAATTAAGGATCGGATTAAAACAATTTATTGCCTTGCCATTTACCAGCCGTTCCTCTTCCTTCTCCCTCTTGAAAAGTCTCCCCTGGCTCACGCCTGTGCCAATAATTCTCTCTTCTTTACAATATTTATTTAGATTATTGCGGGGCACATGTGGAGAGCAGAGAACGTGTAGGTCCAGGGATGGAACTCATCATCACGGTGGCAGCTGAGCTGCCTCACTGGTGCACTGGTCATTTTCTTACATGTCTCTTCTGTAACAGTCTTCCAAAGCAGCCACCCACAAGTGACCCCCCTTGAAAT
>CABHPH010108216.1:46901-71778 GCA_902168325.1 Peromyscus nudipes | reverse complement strand
GGGGGGGGGGGGGGGCAGGGAGGGCCTTAAGAAGATCAAGCTACATAACTGTCTTGCTTATGCAGAGGGCCTAGTCCAGTTCCATGCAGGCTCCACAACTGTTGATCTAAATTTCATGAGTTCCCACTAGTTTGGATTGGTTGTCTCTATACGTTTGCCCATCATGATCTTGATACTCTTGCTCATAGAATCCCTGTTCTCTCTCTTCAACTGAACTCCTGGAGCTCAGCCTGGTGTTTGGCTGTGGATCTCTGCATCTGCTTCCATCTGTTACTGGAGAAAGGCTCTGTGATGTCAGTTAGGGTATTCACCGATCTGATTACTGAGGTAAGCCACTTCAGGCACCCTCTCCACTATTGCTAGTAGTCTAAGCTGGCCAATTTCACAACCGATATTAACCACCACTCAGTCCAAGAGGTGAGCACCAGAAAAACACAATGGAGGAAACAAGCTTGACCTTGAAGGAAGTAATTTCCATGATAGACAATTTCCAGCAAAGTACAAACACAAAAAATAAATTAAAGTATGTGGAGACTGTTGTACCACACATCACTGAAGGGACTCAAGCACCAACAAGCATCCACCCAAGTGTCAAATGGGCATTCACACACGATGCCATGCACCTGCACCTGGGCACAGTGGCCCAAGTGGGGATGGATGAGAACAACAAAACACAAACACATGTTCTGCAAAGCTTGATGGAGTTGACTGAGGAGTCGGCAGAGCCCAGGTATCCATAACTTTTCCTCTAGAAGGAACTTCATGAAGCAGGGGAGGCAGAATCTGTGTAGCTGGAGCAGGAAGCACGAAGGTCTGTGACAGAAAGATGCTTCACAGGTATGTGGGGCAATAGGAGGGCCAGCAGGAGCAGTGAAGGGCACACGGGAAGGAGACAGCTGGCACCGCAAGAGGGACCAGACGTGTCCTAAGAAGAGACAACCCTGGCGGAGGGATGTAGGCAGAGGTCTGTGTTTTTCAGTCTTGGATTGGATGTCCCTGGAAAGTGTACTGTCCTAGAAAAAGGTTAGGTTCAGTTGCCCAGCAGGGTCTATGCAGCCATCCTGATGGAAAAGCAGGGAAGACCCAAAAGAACATAGAAAAGCATTCAAAAAGACAATGATGCTCAAATGTTCAAAAATAACAAAAAAACATATTTAAGATACTATCATAGAAAAACAAAGAAAAAATTTATGCAGCCAGCTACACTCACAACACACAGAAATCACATTCATTACAATGAATCATCAGTTCACAGAAAATGTAGTTTTTACAAAGATGCCAGATGTCGGTTTCTGTTAAGAGCACTCAGGAAACATGAGCCCTTCCTACTAAGAAACAGGAAATCTGGAAACATATTTTAAAATTCTGGTTGGTGAAATAGGAGGCATAGCAAGGCACTGGATATCTCAGGACCAAGACAGAGGAAGACAGACGGCCACAGATGTATGTCTGTGACCACCAGATGTTTCCCCACCCAAAGGTCCTCGATGACTCTGGACCTCGGCCGAGAATGGGAGCAGCGGCAGCTGAAACGATCTTTCTGGCTAGCAGGGGAAATATGGAAGCGAGGACCATCAAGAGAAAGGCCCTAGAATGTGTGCTTTGGACAGGAAATTCAACAGTCCTCTGTCAGAGTGAAGAGGAAGAGACCGTCCTCCAGGGTTGCTGCCCAGAGCAGGATACATAGTTCCCTGTCAACCCTTGATGTCTGCTTCAGAATCACATTCATGTTATGATTGCCACTGGAACCCACCCGAAGTGGAGGAAAATTGTCTCTCGGAGTTACCACATTACCGTGGGCTCAAGCACTCAGACCAATTCTTCTGAATACATCTGTCCCACGGTCCCAAAAACCAGACAGACAAGGAGACAAAATTGTGCGTTTTGTAATCTACACAGTTCAGCTTGCTTCTTTTCTTTATAAATCTTCATTGGAGTTAACACTAATAATCACATGACAGAGTACACTAGGGTGTTTTCATGACAGAGTACACTAGGGTGTTTTGAGATTTCCTCTGCCAACAGAATTAATCCGAAACTCTTCACTTTAGCCTCGGGCAGACTTTTTAGACAAGGGTAAAAAGCAGCCACATTCTTCACCAAAATATCACAAGAATGATCTCTAGGCAACACACTAACATTCTTCTCCTCTGAAACCTCTTGATCCAGGCACCTACAGTTCAAAACACACTCAACACCACTGTCTTCCATGCTCCTACCAGGATGGCAAATTAAGTATCATTTAAAGTATTCAACTGCTTTTCCAATCCGCAGTCCCAAGGTCCATAGTCCTACAAACAAAAGCATGGTCAGGCCTACCACAGCATTACACCACTCCCAGTACCAACTTCTGTCTTAGGGTTTCTGTTGCTACAAAGAGACACCATGACCTGTAAGAAGGCAAAGATCTGAAATTAGCCTACCTGCTTCCCTGGCTGGAGAGCTCATGTTTAAGATGTTCTACTGTATTAGGACTCCATACAAGCTCTCAAATGGCCCTTAGTTTTAACCCATATTCCCTCCCTTACCCCCCACTTCTCTGCCGTTCCCTGTTTGATACTCCTGTTCCAGTCTCACTAAGCCCCTTCCATCTCTAACTATCTATTCTATTTCTCCTTCCTTGGAAGATCCTTCCCTCCCTCCTAGTCCCTTACCTCTATGGTTATATGAATTGTAGCCTGCTCATGAAGACTTAACAACTAGCTTCTACGTATAAGCAAATGTATACAATGTTACCTTTTTCGGTCTGGGTTACCTCACTCAGGATATTTTTCTAGCCCCATCTAGCCCCCTGCAAATTTCATTATTTCACTTTTAACAGCTGAGTAATATTCCATTGTGTAAATGTACCACATTTTCTTTATCTACTTGTCTGATGACAGACACCTAGACTGCTTCCAGTTTCTGGCTATTGTGAATAGAACAGCAATTAACATGGTTGAGTAAATGTCTCTGTAGTTGATGTGCGAGTTTTTATAGACATGACATAGAGGGTGAAGAGACATATAGGAACCAGTGTGGGGGATAGCACGGATTCAGTTTGGCAATAGTGAGTGATTAGAGTAGAAAACATTGTAGAGAAGCTTGAGGGATATGATAGGGAACGTGTGGGGAAAGAGTGTGGAAAAGATGAACAATAACTTTTGGGCAGCACGGAAACAAGATGGAGACAGCATGGACAAGCAGGTTCACAATGTGGCGGCAGCATGAGAGACCAGGTAGGACAGTAAATACACTGGGGCAAGGTGAGGATAGCATGTTACAGAGAGGGAATAACATAGACAGAGTTTGGGGAAGCCACTGAGACAGTACAGGGAACATAAGGAAGGTATGGGGACAATCTGGTGACATTTGGGGGTCAGAATAGTGTAACATAGGACATCGCGGGGACAGTGGGGGAACGGTGCCGACCTTGTAGAGTGTGGCAGTGGCGCTGTAGCACACGCTGAGCAGGAAGAGGCTGATGAAGATGGTGATGGTCGTCCAGAGCCCGTCCAGCTCCCCGTCCTGGGCCTCAGCACAGGTCTCATTCAGTTCTAACTCTGGACAGAAAGGGACATTCCATCTCTTTTCCAACAAGAAGAGGGTAGGGGCAATTTCCTGTGTGGAAGGTGGATCTTCAGGGAGGCACAAGAGAAAGGGCCACCTGAGCTGGGCTGGTTGACCCATCCTAGGGCCTGCTCTGCTTTCCATCCTCTCTGGGCCAGCAGCCCTTTCCCCTAACTGCTCCTGCTTAGTCCCTAGGTTTAATAGAAACACTGAATGGGTGGTATAACCTAGATTATTCAGGAATCCTCCCTGTCTGTCTTACCCCTCAGTTCTGGGCCTATCTGGGTCTATCTGGCCTGTACCCCTATAAGCAGTGGCTCTACAGCCTGCCTGATTCTGTGCCTGTCCCTTGGTGTCCAAGCCCAGAGGGCCACCATGATGACAGAGATTGTACTTGGTGATGCCTTGACATCAGTAAAGGTCGACATCAGGAAGTAGGCCAAGCCACAAACTATAGGGAAGTGTCAGCTGTGTCGGGTAGAGAGACAGTCCTTCAGGGACAAATTGGTCCTCGGAGACTGTGTGTATAGAGATGGATGCAGGTACCCTTAGAAGATGAGAACCATGTTTGACTATGATGGCCCAAATGTAGACATTGAGGTGATGGTTGGGGATATCCTGATACCCTACAGGGGTGGGTGTTATGGAAGGTGCTTCTGTGAGGACTTAGGCAAGTACATGTGTGTATACATCTAAGTACAGGTAGCATATAGACTGAGTAATACTAAGTACACTAGTACTAATGTGTCAGGTTAAACATCTATGTGGAGATCTGATAGGCCCTCCTCTGGGACAGCCAGAGTACCAGCCTCAATCCCTTTGAGGCATAAAAATGAGTATCTGGTAGATAGGCAGTGTCCACGCATATAGTCAGCCCTATCCCATGCAGCAGAGAAGCCAAGCCGAGTGGGCTGTGCTGAATGTGTTGGGCTTAATGGTTTGTTGTACAACTAGGCTAGAGATGCCTCTGCAGTGTCACAGAGACACCGTTGGCCAGAGAGAAAGGACAAGGACAGATGAAAAGTCAGGATTAATACATTCCTTGTGTTCCTCTCCTTAGGAGATTACTTGGGGGTGTCCCAGTCCAGCATAGCACTTCAGCTGGCTATAGGCAGAGCATGGGAGAAGGCCCCTTTGGATCAAACCTCTTCCTCTGTTGAGGGATGACCTCAGGCCAGGCCAGATATACACAAATGCTCTGAGTCTGATCATATGGGCTTGGACACTAACTAGACTCCACAGCCATTGGCCTAGGCACATAGGTTCTTTCTTTCCTCAGAAAGAACCAAAGCACTTTCACTGGGTCCTTGGAATCAGTAATGTGGGGGTATTGTGTTCCCCAAAATATTGTGTACCTTAATAAATTTATCTGGGGTCAGAGAACAGGACAGCCACAATATGAAACAGAGGTTAGGCAGTGGTAGCATACGCCTTTAATCCTAACATTCCAGAGGCAGAAATTCATGTGTTCAAGGATACACCCAAGCATGGTGACCCACGCCTTTAATCCCAGAAAGTCAGCCTTTAATCCCAGGGAGTGGTGGTAGAAGGCAGAAGGGTATGTAAGGCGTGAGGACCAGAAACTAGAGGCATTTGCCCTGGAGAGGCCTTTGGCCTGGAGAAGCATGTGGCTGGTTAAGCTTTCAGGCTTCTAGCAGCAGTTCAGCTGAGACCCATTCTGGATGAGGGCTCGGGGCATCCAGTCTGAGGAAACAAGACCAGCTGAGGATTCAGCGAGGTGAGATAGCTGTGGCTTATTCTGTCTCTCTGACCTTTAAGTGTTTACCCCAATACCTGGCCCGGGTTTGATTTTATTAATAAGAACTTTTAAGACTCATGCTACAGTATCCCTAGGAATTGGAGGGCTCACTGAATGCTGCACTCATTTACCTACAGACCAGAAGAGGGTCTTCTATGTGTGGTGATTGTACAGGTCCTCATGTACCACAGAGCAAGTAAAAACATTTCCCTTCTGCCTTCTGCTCTTGTCCACAGTAAGGTTTCTGTAGAGTCCATGACCAGTGGTGTGTTCTTGTAGTTCTGCTCTGGTTTTCCATGGCTATTAAATGTCTCCAGGATGGGAGTCTGTGATCATACAGGTGAAAATGACTTTGTCCTTGGTCATTTGCTTGTCGGGTGGAGGCATGAAGCGCCTGGACTTGCCCTGTGGGTAGAGAAGTCAGAACAGCAGTCACTGCCAAAGTAAAGAGCTTTGCCAAGCTCAGTACCCCTGGCCATGACATCCTCCATACAGTCCACCTCCCCACTAGAGTCCACCTTTAACTTTAGAGATTGCTTTCTCAGTGGGGACTGGGAAGGGTACACTGCTGACCTTGCACTTGGATTCCTTGCCCCTCGGCCAGTCTTGGTGCAGGATGAGGAGAATGCTGACCACATGGAAGGTGTTGTTATATTGCTTTTCCCAGACCTGCATCTGAGCCATGTGCACCTCCATATCATCCATGAGCCAGTTGAATTGGACTTCCTGATTCATGGCTACCACCATACATGTGATCTTAGCAGTCAGAGAAATCAAGAACGTATCCTTGGACTTTGGGGGAATGATGAAGATAGATGCCCTCCCCTTAGGAGTTCAGAGTTGTTGAGAAATGGAGATGGGTCAGGCCTACACCACCCTCCAGCATGGGGTACTCTTCCTCATCCTGGATCTAGGCAGTAAGACTAAGTAATTCATCTGGACATGTGGGACTCTTGAAGAGCCTGGCCTCAGAAACCTCAGATATGGTTTAAGGAAGAATGGGCATTAATGAAGTCTGTAAGTGAGAAGGCACCAAGGCAGGGGTAGGGGGAAGAGCTTGGCCCTGATTTGAGTTCAAGTCAACCTGCTTCTGAGTATGATCCTTGACAAGTGGAATGGCCAGGAGATGGCATCTAAGCCTCTGCCACAGAGGATCATTCCCTGAATGAAAGGAGCATAGTCAGACTCCAAAAGGCAGACAAACAGGAACTCCTATCAACTTGGACTAAGTTACCTTCCTTGGCAAGGGCTGTCCAGAATGGTTTGTCTAGACAGGAGGCTGACTCAACTTGACATCCAATGGCCCCCCCCAATCCCCAAGCCATCCTATCACCAGTTTTCTTCTCCACCTTGGTTTTGTTAGCCAGGTGCTAGCAGGATTAGTCACTGAGCTGACAAGGGAATAGAGTCCAGACTGCAGAACGTGTGGGAAGATGTGCACATCACTGGACAGTGCTCCAGAATTCCAGGACGTGATCATTGGCTCAGGGAACTAACCCTGACCAGGAATCCCCAGGTCACCATGGAGCCAGAGGTGTCCCCACAGCCAAGATCCAGAAAGAAAACATATGGGGCTGTGGTTCTGGCTGCAAGATAGGAGGGACATGTGAGTATTGTATCAGACTCAGCTGGGCCCAAGTCCTTGGAAGCCATCTGTCCTAATCCTTCCCAGGACCCTGGCCCTTTGCAGGTGAAGCACAGCAACTAAGCTTGTTAGCATCAGGTGCCTACTTAAATTACCCCATCTGAATTTCCTTAACCCCACTCTACTCCAGTATTTCCTGGGTAGGCCATCTCTATCCCTAGTCCCCTCAATTGGGCCTCCATCCTCTTCCTCAGGATGCCTGCCCTGACATCTTGGCGCCTGCAGTCCTATACGTCCCTTGTTCCCTCCCTGACTTGTTGCTCTCTGTGGTAATTTGAATGAGAATGGACCATGTGGCTTGTGTGAGTACTTGATCCCCAATTGGTAGAACTGTCTGAGAAGAATTAAGAGGCATGGTCTTGTTGAAGTGAGAAGCTTTGAGGTTTCAAAAGCCAAGCCACTTCTAGTTAGCTCTCCCTACCTCATGTTTGTGGATCAGAATCTAAGCTTTCAGCTACTGCTCCCTCTCCATGCCTACCTGCCCACTGCCATGATCTCCATCATGATGATCATGGACACTAACCCTCTAAAACTGTAAGCCCCCAATAAATGCTTTCTTTTGTTGTTTACCCTACCAGTCAAGAATAAGACCACTACCACAGTTTAAAGCCAAATTTGAAGCAAGTTTTGATTAAATACTAGCCAGGTGGATGAACTCTGGCCAGGTCCATATCCAGCTTCCCAGGAAATGGCCCCCAAGTCATGTTTTACAGGGTCTTAAAAAGTCAAGACTCACAATTCACTGCATTTCCCATCAGGTCCAATCAGGTGCAAGCATACATCCTGACATACTTCCTGCCTGCATACCTCCCACCTACATCCAATCAGGGGCAAGTGTACATTGTGACATATTTCTTGCCTACATACCTCCCACTCACATGTGATCAAGCACATCCAGTGCAGATGGGCCAAACAAACTTATTTAGGGGAATGAAAACAAATTGCTTGTTATTTCCCCTAAGCAATAGCCTCCAACATTTCAGGAACTATCTGTCCTTGGGCCAATCACATTGGCTGGACTGGTCCATATCAGCTTTCAGCAAGTCCAGGGCTCGCAGTCATTTGGAGCAGGTTGTTATTAATAGCTGATGCCAGCCAAGTGGAAATCTGCTGAGACAGACATAGACTAGGGACAGATTGGAGGCATTTTTGTTTCATGTGTCTCTAAGGCATAGTAATTAAAACATAAAATGTAACTTTGGTTCTCACATTCCCCCTTGAGATGTATCCTGAGTCAAATCCTTGACTCTGTGGTGGGTACCTGTTTATATTGGGATCTAATAATCATCAGCTTAATGGTACTCAAGCAAGAATTTTCATTTAGTTAAGGCATCAAGTGATGTGAGAGCCAATAACAATTAGAAGAAGCAGAAGGTCCAAAGGTCTTGTGATGGCTGACATCAGAGTCACTACCTAGAAGGAACCTGGAAAGGAGAATGGTACCAGTTATTTACTTCATCTCAGGTCCCCTTTTTTGTAATGATTTTTTTTCTTAGTACAGCAGATTATTTCTAATGGTTCCTGAGTGGTATATAGAGAAACAATAATTTTCTCTTAAAGCTATAAAATAACCTCTCTGTTTTACATAGAGCAGGTTGAGTGCCTTATCATATTGTAGAACTATTTTCAGCTAATGCATCTACTTATTGATAGATCTGGGTCTATTTGATTTTAACAGGTACCTTTCCTGAAATGCCTATAGGCACTATAGGTAGCTAGTTTTTCCCCTGTGCCAGGGAGTTTCTTTTTGATCTAACACTCTGGCCTGTTGGGGGACAAGGGGCAATGTACTCTCTTCTGTAACTACTTCCTGATTAAACTAGGACATTGTTGTCAGGGCCCAGAGTGGCTGGAATGCTAGTCAAAGACTGGGAGGGAATTCAGGCAATGGGACATTCATCAGAAGCATCTGGTTCACTGACCCAGCTAAAGAGACAGGGAGCAGTCACAATGGCTGGACTAGTCCACATCAGCTTTCAGCAAGTCCAGGGCTCTCAGTCATTTAGAGCAGGTTGTTGTCAGCAGGTGATACTTGGATGGTGTCTGTCAGCCAATGTGGAAATCTGCTGAGACAGATAAAGGCTAGGGACAGAAGTTAAAATTTTAGAACTTAAAGAAAAATATTACATTTGGAACTTTCAGTCCCATTATCCTGGTAGTTGGGGGCAGGGTTCCCAAGACCGGGAGAGACAGATCCCATTCTCAGGAATGGGACAAGTGAGAAACTTAGGCTGTACTTATCTGGAGTCCTTTTGACCTGTGAAAGCTGTATCAAAGTCTTATGACTCTCTAGATTCTCTGAAGCTTACATGATTTTTTTTTTAGTTTACAAAAAGACATAAAAGTTTTAGGTATGTTAGCATTACCAATCTGTACTGACATCCACATTGTAGAAAAAGCAGGTAACGGGTGTCTGTAAAACAGCTGGAGTAGACTCACACCTTTGAGTCCTAGCAAAGGCTATAGATTTGGGTTAAGAACATGGACATTTTTTTCTCTGTTGAGGGAGCCAGATATAGATTGGACAGAGGTGTCTTTAGCCCAGTGAGAAGCACCTTTAAGTCTATAGTCAGAAGACAACCAAAGGAAATCTAAAATCTTGAGCCTGTGACTGAATGGTAAGTAGTCAATGTTCTACCAGCTTATCAGAACTCCATTTATCAATGTTAAAACTCTGAATTTTTGAAATCTTAATGTAGTTATAGCATAGAAGGGAGAAAGAAATCTGAAACATTTTACCTTTACATATACTTTAAATCACTTACTTAAGCCTTTAAAACTTGCATTTACACATCTGAAATCATTTTCTAAGACCTCCAAAGCTTACTTAAGCTTTCACATATTCAGACCTTTATGTATCTTAAAACATTTTCTTAGACCCTCAAAACATGCATAGACTTTAACCCTTTTTCTCTCTATCTAATCATTTACCAGAGATACATTTAGTTATTACTGAGAACAGTCATTGAAAATTATCTTCCTTTAGTAGAAAGCTATATCTAAAACCTGTTTATTTTTTAATATGAATCCTATTAGCAAAGCAAACCTATTTGCCTTTTCTCAACAGGAGACCTAGTAGCTCTAGAAAAAGAAAGTCTTGGTTTCTATGTATGAAATGTACTAACAAGATGGCATCCTTGGGGATGAACCTGATCCCCTGCTGCTGCTAAGCTGACAAAGCTTTAATTAACCTAGCCATCAATACCATCAGAGATCTGAGAAGGATAAATTATTGCAGAAAGTATAATCTAAATGGCCAATGTATCAATTGAAATGATGAAGACTAGTCTATTACCCAGGGAGCCATCCCAGGATCCTGTGGTCTCTGTAACATTGGGGGCAAAGATACCAGGACAGCAGGACAGCAGCAGTCTTCAGCCACAGTGAGACAGATAAAATGAGAAGATTTTCTGTGGGAGCAGAATATGGGGAGACTGACCTTTGTCTAGGCAAAGTGGAGTAATAAACTCTTTAGTGTCCTGCCTGTCCACAGTTTGGAGGGTTCCTGACCATAGGTACAACATTGGGGCAGTCTTGCCCAATGGTTAGTGTTAGCACAGTCTAGGTGGAGTCATTGTGGTGCCCCATCATCTTTGGAGACCTCAAGGTCACTGCTAGGAACTGGGGGGTCTCTGTCATCATGATCTTTTTCCATTAAACATTTTTTCTTTGAAGATAAGTCTTTTATTCACAAGTCCAGAACATGTGTGGTAGTAGGAAGAGTTGGTCACATTTAGAGTCTGACATTTCTAAGACTTGTGTTGTATGGCTCCTGATACTTTCAATTTTGTGTTTTAATATATATATATATATCTTGTGTGCATGAGTGTTTTGACTACATGTATGTCTGTGTATTGTGTGCATGCCTGCTGCAAAGGCCAGAAGAGGCCATCAGATCATTGTAACTGGAGTTAAAGATGGCAGTGAACTTCTATGTGGACACTGGGAATTAAACTTGGATTCTCTGGAAGAGCAGCTTCTTAACCGTTGAGCCATCTCCTCCACCCTCAATTTTGTATTTTTATGCAAAGGGATTATGACAATGAAACACTTTCGCCCACATCACCCTCATAACTCAGTTTCTAGATACAGTACTTGAAAAGATAAATAGGAAGCCATCTTGCCATTTTCAACTGAAAGAAGCTATTGAATCTAGTCAAGAATGGCTAATATTATTCATTTTCTTCTGTGAACATCTTACTTAACTGCTTCGCCTCACTAAAGCCGCTAGTTCAGGACTCCCATCACAGGCCTCAATTTGTTTGCAGGCCTTAGCTTCAAGCTCTCTAAGAGTGTATCTAGTATATTCAAAAGAACCTACATCTTCCCAGTACTGTACACAGTATTTTTTAATATCTATATTTTCTGTTGTCTGGCACAGAATGTTCTGTACCTGCGTATTCCAAAGAAGTTAGCTAACAAGGAGGAACCTAATAGAGATGCATGGATTACCCTATGAAGGGGAAACAGATGAGATCTCCATGACTAAACTGGCGGTGTAGCTGGAGAGCTTCTCTCCGGGTCCCGCCAAGCCCCTGCAGTCCTGCAGCCCACTTATAAAATAAACACACAGACGCTTATATTATTTAAACTGTTTGGCCTCCTAATGGCTCACGCTTCTAGCTAGCTGTTCTTATATCTTAAATTAAACCATTTCTATAAATCTAGACCTTGTCACATGGCTCACGGCTTACCAGTATCTTACATGTTGGTACTCATGGCAGTGGTTGGCAGCGTCTCCTGACTCAGCCTTCCTGTTCCCAGAATTCTCTTCTCTGCTTGTCTCGCCTGTACTTCCTGCCTGGCTACTGGCCAATCAGCATTTTATTTATACAGAGCGATATCCACAGCACTTTCCCTTTTCTTTTTGTTTTTTTCAAAAAGGAAGGTTTTAACTTTCACATAGTAAAATTACATATAACAAAACAATTATCAAGCAAAAATTACAGTTACAATGTCTAGTCTATTTATAATATCTAGTCTATTTGTATTTGGCAAAATTAAAGAAGATGTCCTATCTATCCTATATTTGTGAGTCTAAGCTTTCATATCTAACTTATTCTTTATCATAACTAAGGAAAATTATAACTATCTAGTCTTCAACTACATCAAAGACCTCAGAGGGATATAATATTACCTGAGAAATGGGAGATGGATGCAAGCAACTTTTGGGAGTCTTGTGAGAGTAGACAGAGACAGCTGGCAGCCTGTCTTCAGCCCACAGGCCTAGAGTCTCTCAGTCACTTTTCTCTGTGTCCTGCAGAATGTTTGGCAGTTTCCCCTGCAAAGCAGGAACCTGAAGGACCATTTTACCAAACAAAGTTCAGTGGTCACCTTCTTATGGATTCTGCATGTCCAGTTGATCAAGCAGTCCAGGCAAGAACAGTCTCTTGCCCAAATGGCTATTTTTGCCAAGAAGAAGACAAACTCCATATGGAGTGTCTTTGATGCCCATCCTCCTCTCTGAAGTAAATCAGTGCTGCCAGGATCAGACATGTCTCACTGTCCAGGAAGTCTAAACTTTTTAAAACATTTTAAATGCCATATTCTGTAGGTCTTTGAAGTATTTGAAGATTACCTATCTATCTAAAATATATCTATGTATACCTAGAAAACGTAACATGACTATAAGTTTGACTATCATAGAAGACTAATTGTTCCATTACAATTTAAATGAGTTGTATAAACATAATACCTTAAACAAGAATAAAAATACACATATAGTATAACAAAATTAACTTTAAATTTGTATCAATAAACTAAAATCCATAGTAATGTAAAACATTTCAAAGAAGATGTTGCTCTTTAAAAGTAGGTTCATTAATCTATCCTTTTATCCTAGCATATCTATACTATCCTGTAGCATGAATCTTTGAAGGTCTTATTAATAAAATCAAACCTGAGGCAGGTATTGGGGTAAATGATGGAAGGTCAGAGAAATAGAACAAGCCACAGCTATCTCACCTTGCCGGATCCTCAGCTGGTCTTGCTTCCTCAGACTGGAAGCCTCTATGTCCTCATATCCGAATGACTCTCAGCTGAACTGCTGCTAGAAGCCTGAATGCTTAACCAGGCCAAATGCTTCTCCAGGCCAAATGCCTCTAGTTTCTGGTCCTCACGCTTTATATACCTTTCTGCTTTCTACCACCACTCCCTGGGATTAAAGGTGTGGCTTTCTGGGATTAAAGGTGTGTATCACCGTGCCTGGCCGTTTCCAATGTGGCCTTGAACTCACAGAGATCCAGAGGGATTTCTGTCTCTGAAATGCTAGGATTAAAGGCGTATGCTACTACTGCCTAACCTCTATGTTTAATATTGTGGCTGTCCTGTTCTCTGACCCCAGATAAGTTTATTAGCATACACAATATTTTGGGGAACACAATACCACCACACTATCCCCTTTTTTTTCTTTAGAAAGAGATTGCATTTATAATCAACCTGATTTAAATAAAAATATTGGTTTCTCTCTGTCCCACACCAGAGGGTTCTTCTGATATGGAACAAAAGAATCTCTCAACCTTTTTTTTTTTTTTTAGCAATATGTTTGGGTTTAGAGAAGGAGAGCCAATTCCATCTCCAAAGCCAGCTTGGTATATTTGGGAATTTGGGCGTAGCTTCTCTTACTACTTCCTACTAGAGGGGGTGCTGTGTCTTATGGGGACACAAAGAAAATTTTAGACTTATGGGGTAGTTCATGGCTGTATTGTCTGAGCCAGTTGCCTTGAAACCATTCTGGATGTTGGATGATCTGAGCCATGGTGTCTTCGGAGACTTTTCTGGGGGTCTTGGCTGGTCAAACCTGATGTATCTTTATCTGGAACAAATTCATAGCCTCTGGCTTTCTGTGGAAACAAAAGCAGAGCCTCCTTTCCAAAGCAACATATCCTTAGATTCAAATTTTGAAATCAAGGTATCTTTAAAATATACATATTGGCTTAACTCAACAGCTTTTGCAATCAAATGTCTTTCTGCAGTTAAGAATATCAAAGACAACGCAATCCAGATTCTCTGTGTGATATCTATCTTTACGTGGCTTATTTTTTATATTAATTTTACTGTCTCTTTAAAGACTTTATTTTTTAAAACTATGTATTTCTTTATATAACTATATATATTCCTTTTTTTCTCTCTTTCAAGCCTATGTATATTTTACACACATTTTAAACTATTCCATCTGAGTCTGTCTTAGTGTGAACCTATTGCTTTAATCTGCAGCATTTGTAAGACTGAAACAGTGCTGCTGGCTCCACCCATTTCTGCTTCCCAACATGGCAGTGGTACACTCACGGCCAGCTCTGGGAGCCCTCAACTCTTAGAAACAGTGGTTCTATGCCTCTATCAAAGCAGCGTGTAGACCAGAAGCCTCTTTTTTTTGTACTAGCAAAGGCCAAATACACCATGCAGTGTAATGTGCTGCTTTTAGACGCCTCATTCTCGCCATACTGCAGTTCAAGCGTGCACACCAGGAACCCGCCATAGTAGTTCAAACCCACAGGCTGCCCCTAGCTTGAGAGAGACAACTAGGAAGCTGTTTTTAGCTCCATTTTTAGAATCTTTTTTCTCAGGTTTTAGGTGGAAACTCTTGCCAATCCATTGGGCATCCATTGTAGCTGGAGAGCTTCTCTCTGGGTCCCACCAAGCCCCGCAATTCTGTAGCCCACTTATAAAATAAATACACAGACGCTTATATTATTTAAACTGTTTGGCCTCCTAATGGCTCAGGCTTCTAGCTGGCTGTTCTTATATCTTAAATTAAACCATTTCTATAAATCTATGCCTTGCCACATGGCTCGTGGCTTACCAGTATCTTACATGTTGATACTCATGGCAGTGGCTGGCAGCATCTCCTGACTCAGCCTTCCTGTTCCCAGAATTCTCTTCTCTGCTTGTCCTGCCTGTACTTCCTGCCTGGCTACTGGCCAATCAGCATTTTATTTATACAGAGCGATATCCACAGCACTGGGGGTAAGGGGTGCAATAGAGAGTAGGGGATGAAGGATGAGAACATAAGGAAATGGGATGGTCTGGAACAGGGATGGAGTGGGAGAGCAATGAAAGAGACACCATGATAAAGGGAGACTTCATGGGAATAGGAAGAAACCAGGTGCTAGGGAAGCTCCCAGGAATCCACAAGGATGACTCCAGCTTAGACTACTAGCAATAGTGGAGAGGATGTCTGAGCTGGCTTACCACAGTAATCAGATCAGTGAATACCCTAACTGTCATCATAGAGCCTTCATCCAGTAACTGGTAGAAGCAGATGCAGAGGTCCACAGCCAAGCACCAGACTGAGCTCCAGGACTCCAGCCAAAGAGAGTGAAGAGGGATTCTAGGAGCAAGTGGCATCAAGATCATGATGGGTAAATCTACAGAGACAAACAAACCATTGGGAACTCATGAACTGTGGACAAATAGCTGTGGAGCCTGCATGGGACTGAACTAGGCCCTCTGCATAAATGAGACAGTTGTGTAGCTTGATCTGCTTAAGGGGCCCCCTGGTAGTGGGATCAGGATCCATCCCTGGTACAAGAGCTGACTTTTTGGAGCCCACTACCTGTGGTAGGACACCTTGCATAGCTTTTATGCAGGGGGAGGGGCTTGGACCTGCCTCAGTTGAAGGTACCAGGCTCTGCTGACTCAGAGGAGGGAATGAGGGGTAGGTTAGGGGCTGAAGGCTGGGGGCAGGAGGAGGGAATAGAGGGGGGATCTGTGGTTGGTATGTAAATGAATAAAAATTTTCTTAATAAAAAATCCAATATTTTATTTAAATTTTCTGTAAAACTCTAAAATTTCCTCTTAAAAAAGTTTAAAATCTCTCAACTGTGTGTTCCTGAAATATTGAAAAATAAAGTACCATTTTTTTACTTCAAGAGGGGATATACAGGGCACAACCACAATCTGCATAAGGCAAAACCAAGCTCCAACGATGCAAACAATTCAAAGCTCAACATCTGGGATTCATTCACCATTCTGTGGCCTTCCCTGACCCACTCTTAGCAGTATATAAATAGTCTGCCTTCTAGATCCCAGACTGATCTATTTCGTTGTGGCTGGTACTTCTGGTGTTTATCACATGGCACTGGCATTTCCAAAATTCCTGGTGTCTGCCATTGCAACTGAGCTCTCTTTAGGAATTCTAGCCCTGCCACATATTATCAAGCCTCATCTATTCCCCATGATCCCTTCATGTCTTTAAAACCATTATCACCTGGGTGGCTCTTATGTCACAAAGTTTGGCCGCCAGCACAAGGTACATTCTTGCACATGAAAGCATGGCGGTGCAACTTTGATACCTTATTAAACAAGCATTGTTTTTAATCCTATCTTTCATAAGCCTTGTTTTCACGATAGGACAGGAATTATCATACAAAAATTCATCCTAATCCAAAGTATCTTGGAGATCTGTTGTTGCCTTCTTGGTAGGCCCACAGCATGTGGTCATCTTTAATCAAAATGGTGGTGAAATCATATGACATCTGTCTTCTCCAACCTGAGCACAGATGGCTGTCAGCCACATAGCTGCCCAAAGATGGTGAAGTCATATGACATCCACCCTCTCCAATCCTAGAAAAGATAGCTACCAGCCATGTAGCTGCCCAAAGATGGTGAAATCATATGACATCCATCCTCTCCAATTCTAGAAAAGATGGCTACCAGCCATGTGGCTGCCCAAAGATGAAGTCATATGACATCCACCCTCTCCAATCCTAGAAAAATGGCTACCAGCCATGTGGCTGCCTAAGGATGGTGACAATCCATGTGTTGCTTATATCCCAAAAATGGAATCATGCCACGTGGTTCCTTTAAGATTACCTACACTTATATTTTTAACTATCAACTCCAAGTGTTACTAGTTTTAAGTTAACTTTTCTCATAGATTTTACAGATTTTTAACCATGTCCAGTAAAATAAACTTATACATCTTGAGGTACAGAGTGTTCACATAGACCAAGTCTAATTTTTTTGGCTGTTCTGCTTTGCTTTCTTTCCCCTGACACAATGTCAGGAGGCTAACTGACAAAAGACATGTAGGAAACTTTTAAATATGCTTGGGTCTAGAGAAGGTAGAGCCATAGCCCAACTCTAGAGCAAATTTTCCAATAAAATTGATACTGTTATCCACACCCAAAAGGCATCTGAACTCCTGCCAACCTGAATCCAGTGGCCATAGAGCTCCAGTGGCCATAGAGCTCAGAGATGAATTCTGAGCCGCTATCATAAAAGCAGCCATGACAGTGGTGGTGGCTAGTGGCTGGCAGCAGAGAACAAAAATATTCGACCCATTTCTGTCTCAGCTCCATATTTAAACAAAACTTAAACACCAGAAAACACAGACAGATAAAACTTTCCAACAACAAGACAGACAAGACCTTCCATGGGAAACAGACAAAACTTTCCAACGAGAAACAGAACCAGATGGGTGGGCGATGCCTTGCTATATGGCCTGGATGGGAAAATATTGGGTCCCATTGAACCTGCTCCACATCCAAGGTAGGGATCTCACAAAACAGAGCCAGACTATGACTCACCAGGAGGCCTCCATAAATGCTTGTCGCATTTCTCAGCATGGCAGTTCATTCCAATAATTGGCGAACTGGAGCCTTGGAACACCTCAAGGTATGTGCCCCTGCGTTCCAGAATGAAGATCCAGCTTTAGCCTCCAGAAAATGTTAACACCACTAGTCAAAACTAAGAACACTACCACAATTTAAAGCCAAATTGGAAGCAAGCTTTCATTAAATACTAGAAAAGTGGATGGGCTCTGGCCAGGTCCATCCATACCCAGCTTCTCAGGAAATGAGAAGATGGCTACCAGAAAATGGCTCCAAGTTATGTTTAGCAGGTTCTTAAGAAGGAGCAATCTTGACACCCTGTTCCTGATCCAGCTGGGACCTCCCACTCCCCTAAGCTCTCTTTCCCCAGACCCTTGACCTCCATTACCCCCACCCCCACCCCCCACCCAGTATGCTCATATAGATCTCATCCATTTCTCTGGGACTGGACCTGCCTCAACTGAATCTACCAGGCTGGACTGACTCCCCAAGGGAGACCTTGCCTTGGAGGAGGTGGGAATGGGGAGTGGATTAGGGGGGAAGGCTGGGGGGTGGGAGGAAGGAGGACAGGGGAATCCGTGGCTGATATGTAAAATTAAATTAATTATAAAATAAAAATATTTTTTTAAAAAAAAGGCACAATCCATAATTCACCACATTTCCCATGAGGTCCAATCAGGGGCAAGAATACACCCTGACATATTTCCTACCTACATACCTCCCGCACACATGTGATCAAGCACACCCAGTACAGATGAGTCAAACAAACTTGTTTAGGGGGGTGGAAACATGGGACTTGTTATCTCCCATGAACAATAGCCTCCAGCACTTCAGAAACTATCTGTCCTTCTGCAAGGGGCTTGCAGATGGGGAAGCATTTTTGTTCCATGGATCTCTTAGGCAGAGTAATTAAAACTTACAATGTAACTGGTTCATAGGGTCTAATCACAGAAACAGAAAAGCAGCTAAGAGAGAAGTTGGTACTAAGGCTATTGTCGTGACGACGTCACAAACTTGGAAGACTGTAGTTGCGGAAAGCAATGTGGGTATGGAGCCAGCTCAAGGGGTTTCGGGGGGAGCAATATTATCAGCTGGGCTAGAGACCTTCATGTGATGTTTTAGCAAAGAACGTGGCTGTGATTTGCCCTTGTCCTAAGAATCTGCCTGAAGCTAAATTTAAAAGATAAATTTAAAATTATCATGGAATAATTTCACGAGCAAAAATTTCAAGACAGCCTAATATTGACTTTGCCACGTGGTTGTTAGAAGTCACTCTTATGTATATCTACAATGAAAAAGAACAAGCTGAGCAAAAGAAAATACAAAATGTACAGTTTGATGGGGAAAGGAGCACCAGGAAATTTAATATTGGAGCCAAGGCTTGTGATGAAAGAGCTAATGAGAGGCCTGATTTGAAATAGAATAAAGGGAGTGGGGCTTCAGGGCAAGACCCCACCCAGTTAATTCCAAAGACTTATGAAAACAAAAGGCTCAAGAAATTTTCTCCACCTAAAAAGCAACAACATACCCTTGGCTGCAGTAGGACCACAGACCCAGACACCCAGACATGGCCCTTATTAGCAGCACAGAACAAGGACAACAACGTAGCCTCTCATGGCTGTTCAGGCCACTCACATCAGCATGGCCCCTGGCCCAGCACGGCCCTTGGATATAACAGCCTAGACAGGAAACCATCAAAGAGAACCCTTAAAATTGTGATAAGGATGCTGAAGTGTAGCTCTCCAAAACTGAGGGCTTCTGGAGGGGGCTCAGGTGGGAAAGGACCTAGTTCTCTTTAAGGAGCTGGCTACTTGGCATTTGACCATGCTCCGGTGAGTGTACGAGTGTCACAAATTGGACTTGTGTTTCTTCTTCTTCTTCTCCTCCTCCTCCTCCTCCTCCTCCTCCTCCTCCTTCTTCTGCTTCTTTGTCATCATCATCTTCTTCCTCTTCCTCATCTTCTTTTTCTTCTTCTTCTTCTTGGGGGAGGGCCACAAGATGGAGGGAGACCTGGGAGGACTGGGAAGTGAGCGTGATTGGAGTGCATGATGTGAACTTCCCAAGTCATAAATAAAAATATTATGTTGGGGGAAACTGATGAACAATCAAAGCTTATGCAAATGTAATTCCAGAAGGGGGCCATGCTTCATTCCAAGTGGGCAGCTGAACTTGGCATCATCAGCCACACAGTTCTGGCTTTAGGTCATGAAGGATGCATGACTAAAGGGGCTGCAGCATCTTCCTCTGTGCCAAGGAGAGCTCATAAGGCCAGATGTGTGACCAGTGGCAGGGTGGGGTTGGGGGATCCCTGCAAGGAGGTGCTGTGTCCATTTCTCAAAACCCCTAGAGACCACCAAGGAGCCAGTTTCTGATGCAAGCACATAAGGGTCCTTTTATGGTTAGTTTGAACTCGGGCCACTACATGGTAGATGGAGGGAAATGCAGCAGTGGCAGTGGGCCCAGGGGTAGAAAGTTTTATTTATTTTGGTTTTTTTTTAATTAGGAATTTTTTATTAAGAAAAATTTTTATTCATTTTACATAACAATAAAAGATCCCCCTCATCCTTCCTCCCGCCCCTCCAGCCTCCCCCTTCCAACCCACCACCCCATTCCCTTCTACAAGAAGGTAAGGCCTCCAGGGGTAGAGAGTTTTTATAGGGAAAAACTGCAAGTTGGGAATTATATGCTTTGGCATCTTGGGATTGGGTAGAAGGGACATGGAGCAAGGTGATTTTTTTTTTTTTTTAACTATTGGGTCTAGACTTTCGGCCCAAAACCACATTTGAAACTATTGGATTGGACTTTTGGCAGGGAACTACAACTTGCTAGGCAGGATTATCTGGGCTGCTCAGCAAGATGATCTGGATATCTTCAAGGGCCATAAACCACAGACAAAATGTCTGCAGGAGCATACTGCCCTGTATCTGTTCAAGTTGTCATGGCACATTCCTGAGATTCCTTCCTGGAACTGAGTACAGCAGGTGGTCAAAGATGGTGGCCTTTCCCTAAGATAGAGTCTGTATTGCCTTCACATTGGCCTGAGAGGCCATTCATAAAAGTGAAGCCTGAATTGTTTTGGAGACCCTAGGATGCCAGAGTCATGGGATGTCTACCAGTGAAATCTACAGACAGGGAGTGGAGCCATCCCAAAAGAGAAGTGTGTTGTGGTCAGCAAAGCTGAAAGGTTAGAACCAGCTGGGTCCTTTGACATCAGACATGGAGCTGCAGGATTTGGAGCTTGTCCTGTTGGCTTTCAGCCTTGCTTTGGTCTAGTATTTCCTCTCTATGCCCCAGTTCCTCCCTTTTGGGATGGTAATATATGTTCTGTATCATTGTATGCTAGAAGTACGTAATTGGGGGTGGGGGTTACTAGGGATTGTGATTAAAACATTACCTTGAGTCTCAGAAGAGACTTTAGATTTTGGACTTTCAGATTGTGTTGAGACTTAAAGACTACAGAGACTTCTGAAGTTTGACTAAATGTATTTTGCATTATGATATGGCCAGGAGCACATGAGAGCCAGGAGCCTATCTGGTGGTTTGAATAAGAATGGCCCCTAGCCGGGCATTGGTGGCACACGCCTTTAATCCCAGCACTCGGGAGGCAGAGCCAGGCTGATCTCTGTGAGTTCGAGGCCAGCCTGAGCTACCAAGTGAGTTCCAGGAAAGGCGCAAAGCTACACAGAGAAACCGTGTCTCGAAAAACCAAAAAAAAAAAAAAAAAAAAAAGAATGGCCCCTATAGACTTGTATGTTTGAATACTTGATCCCCAATTGGTGGAACTGTCTGGGAAGGATTAGGAGGTGCAGCCTTGTTAGAGGAACTGTGCTGTGGGATGGTCTGTATGTCAAACATGTCGCTTATTGGTCAATAAATAAAACACTGATTGGCCAGTGGTCAGGCAGGAAGAAATATAGGCAGGACAAGGAGGAGAGAATTCTGGGAAGTGGAAGGTGGAGCCGGAGACACTGTCAGCCGCCACCATGACAAGCAGCATGTGAAGATGCTGGTAAGCCACAAGCCATGTGGCAAGGTACAGATTTATAGAAATGGATTAATTTAAGATATAAGAACAGTTAGCAAGAAGCCTGCCATGGCCATACAGTTTGTATGCTATATAAGTCTCTGTGTTTACTTGGTTGGGTCTGAGCGGCTGTGGGACTGGCGGGTGAGAGAGATTTGTCCTGACTGTGGGCCAGGCAGGAAAACTCTAGCTACAGAACTGTCACTGGGGGCAGGTTCTGAGGTTTCAAAAGAACCATGCCATTCCCAGTGCTCTCTCTGCCTTAAGCTTGTGGGTCAAGATGTAAACTCTCAGTTTCTGTTTCAGCTTCCTGCCTCCCTACCTGCTCTCATGTTCCCCACCATGATGGTCATGGACTCTAGTCCTCTGAAAGTGTCATCCCCAAATAAATGCTTTATTTTATGTTATATTTGCCATCGTGTCTTATCACAGCAATAGAAAAGTAACTAAGACAGTATCTGGCCTGCTTGGTGGCCCCTGCTCTCAGGTCCCATGAGCTCTTCACAAACTCAGATCCATCTGGAATTGGCTCTAAGCTAAGGAGAGTAAACAAATCCCATCTTAGACTCTTGCCTCTGATTCTGCACTGGCACAATCCCAGGAGATCCTTCTTCAACCTGCCTGCTACTTGATTCCTGAATTTGTGCTCTGGGATCCAGCTTGACCTCAGCCCTCCTTGAATCTTCCTCCTTGATTCCTGAGGCTCATACCCAGCACACCTGTCATGCACCTTCCCGGCATGGGCAGCCCTGGCCTGGCCTGACTTCCCTGATGCCTGCCTGCTTCTTGTCCTCTGCAGGGTGTTTTTCCTAATGGGAACCTAATGAGCTCAGCTCTAGTTCCTCTGCTGCCTCTTCTCTTAACCCTAACCCCACACCTACCCTGGCCTTCTATGTGATGCCAATATCTCTACACCCAAGGAAGTCTCTCTTTCCAGGAACCCTAGCCCCTCAAATTTAGACCGTACCACCACTCATGAAGAAGATGGCCATATTCCATATCCCCTATGATCCTGGTGCACTCCTTTCAGCCCCAGGACCCTGCAGACCCCTTCCTCTCCCTAATCTGTATATCACCTTCTGACACATGCCTCTCAGATCCTAAGCGATCATCCCTTCCTCCTTTCCATGGAATCCACTGCCCTGTGCACCTCACACTGCTGCAACAGCTTTATTCCTCCTGATCCCTGGCTCAATGAAGTCCCTGACCTCTGAACAGCAGCCCATATTTTTCCTTTGCAAAAGCCATCCCCAGGGACCTGCCCTGCCTAGGTCCCCTCAAAGTTTAGCCAAAGGCTCCTCTTGGCCACCTGCACAGGTTTGTTTGTTTGTTTGTTTGTTTGTTTGTTTGTTTGTTTGTTTTTGTAACCATGCCATCCCTACATGTGGGCTCAGGTCTCTAACCCCTTCCACACATCTTCTGGTTTACATTTGATGCAGTCATCAGCCTCATTCTCTTCCCTAAGCCACAGACTGGTTTGGGTTCCCCTAAGAAGGCACTGTCTGGGGAGAAGGACAGGGAGACATTGCCACCATGTTTGGACTTTAATCTGAATAAGAAGCCTCCCTCTCCAGGGAGATTGTGAAGACAGAGTGAACAATCTCAGCCAGCCCCAGATCCCAAGAAGTCTCTGAACACAGAGTAGCAGGTAAGGGCTAGGCTTCCTGCTTTCTCCCCTGGGTCTCAAGGGTACTACCTCCTCCACCCCCACCCATCCACGTGAAGCAGCTTCAGCCAGATCTGGACTCCCCTCACCCCTTGACACAAAACCCCTAAAGAAAGGGGAACTTCAGGTAGTGCCTTGTGCCACCCAGTTTCAATCCTGTTCTTAGTCTGTGCAGAGGTGGGTGTGAGCTGACATTCTGTAACTCCTCGGAGGACAGAGCCCACAGTTAAGCTTCTGGAAGCCACGGGACAAAGCAAGGAAAGAGGTGGTTATCTTCATTTTTCCATCACATGAGTGGGGTCAACAGGAAAAGGATAGTGCAAGGGAAGAGGACCATGAGACCTGGGCCAACAGCGGTTATCTCCAGAACTGAACAACCAACAAGCCATGGAGGAGTGGGAAGGAGTTGAGATACTAGATGCTATGGAGGAAGTTCATGAGCTGCACAGGTAAGATAACAGTCTGAAGGGTTGACCAGACAGGGTCCAGGGATCCCATAAGCTGGAGCATAGGCCACTGGATCTGAACACACACACACACACACACACACACACACACACACACACACACACAAAAAAAAAAAAAAAAAAAAAAAAAAAAAAAAACAGAGTTGGCCTCAAGTACTTGATGGGATACCTCAGGAGACCTATGACCTATGAGATGAACTTGGTCTGTCTGGAAGCTGGTAGGACCAAATCAGCTGAGCCAACAGAGAGTGGGGGCCAGAGAAGCAATGACTCTGAGGCAGAAACCTGCAAAGCTGAAGGTGAGTTGATAGGGGAAAGAAGGCATTGAGGAATCCAAAACTCATCGAAAGGGGACTCTAAGCCTGCTGCAGATCCAGGAAAGAGGGCAGAATCTCTAGGATTTAGGAACCAAGCTCAGTGTTGAAGAGATGGGACAAGGGGTGGAGCTGAACCTGAACTGAAAGAAGCCAAGACTGGCAGGAAGAAGTCTAAGGAACTCCAAGAACCAGGCAGGAAGCTACAGGTGGGCTGTGGACGGTGGGCATTTGGGAGGACCAAGGCAGGCCCAGGTGCTCATGGAATTATGAAACAGCAGAGCGGAATTGGGGCATCTAAGATTTCAAGGTACCAGGCTGAGCAGCCACAGGGGAGCTGGGGCAGGTGTGAGCATAGGGGACCTGACTGAACAGTTACCTGGGAGCTGGGGGAGCTGGGAATATGGGGAAATAAGCTGAGCAGCTACAGGAGAGCTTGGACAAAAAAGAATATAGGGAATCTGACTGAGCAGCCACAGCAGGTCTGGGAAAGTGGGAATGTGGGAGACCAAACTGAGGAGCTAAAGGGGAACTGGGGTAGATGAGAGTGTGGGGTTACCAGGATGAGAGCTCAGTAGAGCTGGGCAAGTGGGAGTGTGGAGGACCAAGCTGGGGCGCTACAGGGAAGCTGAAGCAAGAGGGAGCATGGACAACCAGACTGAACACCTCCGGGATCCAGGTGGGTAGGGATTCTAAAGGGTCACAGAAGCCTTGACCGCTCAGGAAACAAGACAGAGCACCTACAGCAGAGCTGAGACAGGTGATGTAAAGCGTACCCTGAGCAGCTCCTGAGGAGCTAGGGAAGGTGGAAACAAAGGATGCTAAGCTGAGCAGCTCTGGGGGAGCCAGTGAGGGTGGGAGTGTGGGGACCAGGCTGAGCAGCTCCTGGGGATCTAGGGA
>CABHPH010108216.1:19862-46891 GCA_902168325.1 Peromyscus nudipes | reverse complement strand
ACCAGGCTGAGCAGCTCCTGGGGATCTAGGGAAGGTGGGAGTGTGGGCCAGGCTGAGCAAATATGAGGGAGCTAGGGAAGGTGGCAGTGTTGGGGACCAGGCTGAGGAAACTCAGGAAATCCAGGTTAAGCACAAGATCTAGAGAGTCAGGAAAGACTCAAGGGCTCAGGAAATTAGACTTAGTACTTACAGCAGAGGTGAGGCAGGTGAAGATATAAGGAATAGGCTGTGCAGCTAGAGGGAAGCTGGGATAGGTATAGTATGGGAGACCAGGCTGAGAAGCTACAGGGAGCTGGGGATAGTAGAAGTTTGGAGTGTTAAACTGAACAGTTACAGGGCAGCAGAGGCACATGGGAGTGTTAGGGACCAAGAGAAACAGTTACAGGGGAGCTGGGGCAAGTGAGGGTACAGGGGTCTGGCTGGGCAGCTACAGGGGAGCTAGAGCTGGTGAGTGTATAGGATACCAGGTTGAACATCTACAGGGGAGCTGAGGCAGGTGGGAATGTAGGGAACCAGGATAAGCACCTCTAGGGATCCAGGGTAGGTGAGAGTTCTGGAGAATCAAGGAAGCCTCCGAAGCTCATGAAATCAAACTAAGCACCTACAATGAGCTGAGGTAGGTGATGATGTGAGGAGTAGGCTAAGCAACTGCAGGGGAGCTGAGGTGGCTGGGAACGTGAAGGACCAGGCTCAGAAGCCACAGGGGAGCTGGGACTGTCAGATGTAGAGGGTCCCGGGTTATAGGGTACCATACTGAACAGGTACCAGTGAGTGAGACAGGTGGGGGTTTGGAGAATAGGCTGAGCAGGTCCAGGGGGGCTGGAGCAGGTAGGAATTTAGGAGTTCTAGTGGAGAAGTCCTAAGGCAACTAGGGAAGATAGGAGAGGGAGAGCACTGAGCTACAGGAGGAGCTGGGGCTGGCGGGAATGGTGGAAAGCAGGCTGAGAACCTCAGGGAAGTCAAGGTAGGTGGGAGTTCTGGAGGGTCAGGGAAGCCTCAGCAGCTCAAGAAACCAGATTGAGCAACAACAAAGCCAAAGCAGGCGAAGGTATGAGAATGGGCTGAGCAGCTACAGGGGAGCCGGGATTGGTAGGAGTTGGGGGGATCAGGCTGAGTACTGGAAAAGGTGGGAGTGTGGGAAAGCTATATGGAAGCCAGGACGAGTGGTTGTGTGGAGAACCAGTCTGAGTGGCCACAGTGTGCTGAGGCAGATGGTAACGCCAGGGGATCAGATCAACCACAGGAAGTCAGTAGGTCTAGCAGGGGCAACCAGGAATGCTCTGAGCAGGAGAGTCCAAGTGAATGAGCCCTGGGCCTTTGTAAGAACCGAGATGATTCAGGCTGCAGTGACAGCTGAGGGAGTGGGGACCAGGTGACATGGGAGGACTGGAAACAGTTCCAGGGGACCTGGTCATCTTACCTTTCCTGCTGCTTCAGCTCCCCTATAGTTGGTCTGCACCTCATTTCGGAACATGCCTACTGGCAAGAAGAGAGTGAGATCTAGGTTCAGATAGAGAGCTATGTGCAAGGACTAGACAGAGTGGAAAGGGAAGGAGAAAGAGAAAGGCAAAGTGCTCCGGGCTCGCCTGAATTCACAGGCAGGTGGTCAGCATGGTTGCAGAAAGAACCGGTAGTGAGGGACAAGAAGGGCCTTGGCTGAGCAGGCACCTGGCAGGGAAAGTTCCTGAGGCTAACACTCTCAAAAGGATCATACAGACTGTATGCAGTTCTGGGGTCAAGAGCCCCATCTTTGTCCCTGGAGATTAATGGAAACATAGATAGCAAGGTAAAACATGTCACAGCGGTTAGGTATACAGAGTTGGATCCACAGAGGGCAGGCAGGGGGAGACACTTCAGAGTCTGAGCAGTGGGTACCAGCAGCGGTGGTACAAAGAAGGATGCAGGAGGCCAGTAAGGTCCTGGAGCTGATGGAAGGAGGCCAGGGTTGAAGGGAACCCAAGCCTGACACCCAGTTTCCTCATGAATGGTAGCATATCCTAAATGCAAGGGTCCAAGGCTTCTAGAAAGAGAAAAGGGCACTTCACTGGGATCTGGAGACACTGGAACCACATGGGGGAAGGCAGGGGTAGGTGTGGGGTTAGGGTTAAGAGAAGAGGCAGCAGAGGAACTAGAGCTGAGCTCATTAGGTTCCCATTAGGAAAAACACCCTGCAGAGGACAAGAAGCAGGCAGGCATCAGGGAAGTCAGGCCAGGCCAGGGCTGCCCATGCCGGGAAGGTGCATGACAGGTGTGCTGGGTATGAGCCTCAGGAATCAAGGAGGAAGATTCAAGGAGGGCTGAGGTCAAGCTGGATCCCAGAGCACAAATTCAGGAATCAAAGTAGCAGGCAGGTTGAGGAAGGGTCCCCTGGGCATTGTGCCAGTGCAGAATCAGAGTCAAGAGTCTAGGATGGGATTTGTTTACTCTCCTTAGCTTAGAGCCAACTCCAGAAGGCACAGCCTGCATGGTTAGGACCAGGGATCTAGGTTTGTGAAGAGCTCGTGGGACCTGAGAACAGGAGTCACCACTTAGGTCAGACACCAAGATAGATAGATGATAGATAGATAGATAGATAGATAGATAGATAGATAGATAGATAGATAGATAGATAATGAAATACAGAGAGGGAACAAGGTACCAACAGGACAGCGGACACCAACATGGCAGATGACAGGGCAGGCAGAGTTGGGGAAGGGAATGCAGGCTCCACTGAGGAAAGACTTAAATAATGTGTACAGCTTCAAGACATAAGTGCAGGAGACTATAGAGCTGGACATAGAAACTACACTGGAGAGCTAATCCACCAGCTTTCTGAAAATATCCTTAGGAGAGAGCTGGGCTCACAAGTTCTACTGGTCAGGCCTAGCCTGGCGATCCTGGGGCAGAGAGGGTCTAAGTTGAGACAGTTGGAACAATCAAGGTGGCCATATGATGTCCATATCCCAGGTCCTAGATCCTACATGCTCTTTTCAGAACCCTGGGGTCCTTGTAGGGCCAAGGCAAGAGTTCTTCCAGGTGCCTGGATCCAGCCATATCTGATAAGCTCACATATCCTGCCTCTCTTGCAGCCAGAGCAACAGCCCCATCTGTCTATCCCTTGGTCCCTGGCTGTGGTGGCACGTCTGGATCCATGGTAACCCTAGGATGCCTAGCCAAAGGCTATTCCCCTGAGCCAGTGACCATAACCTGGAGCTCTGGATCCCTGCACAGCAGCGTGCGCAACTTTCCATCTGTTCTGCATTCTGGGTTCTACTCCCGCAGCAGCTTGGTGACTGTGTCCTCCAGCACCTGGCCCAGCCAGCCCGTCACCTGCAACGTGGTCCACCCGGCCAGCAACACCAATTTGAGGAAGACAATTGGTGAGAGAGTTACCAAGGGAGATAAGGGTTAACTGGGGTTCAGTTTGGAGTCAACCTCTGCATAGAACAATCAAGCTGTACAGACCTTGGCTGGGAGGCAACACCAATCAGGGGAGTGGGGTTCTTTTGTGTCTACCTCCTGGAAGTCTCTGCTTGTGTTCCTCACACTACATGAGTGGTCTTCTGAGAAGGCTACCAATATATCACATCATGGACACAGGTCTCAACCTGCCAATCCATATCATATCCGGGAACAGCTTGACCTGAGCCCACATTAGGGCCAACCTTCTCCTCCCCAGACTGATGCCTTCTCTCCTCCAGACTATTAATGCCCAGTCTTTTCTCTGCAGAACCCAGAAAGCCTCCAGTTACCCTGTGCCCACGTAAGTCATTTAAGTCTCCTTTAGTACCAGGAAATGATTGTCACAAACAGCCGCACGTTGGAGGCTCAGTTTCTGATCCATCTTATCTCCCCTCACTAGCTTCTTGCGTTGGAGGTGGACCATCTGTCTTCATCTTCCCTCCAAAACCCAAAGAGACACTCATGATCTCCCTGACCCCCAAGATCACGTGTGTGGTGGTGGACGTGAGTGAGGATGATCCAGATGTCCAGTTCAGATGGTTTGTGGACAATAAAGAAGTGCACACAGCTGAGACACAGACCCGTGAGGAGCAGTTCAACAGCACCTTCCGTGTGGTCAGTGTCCTCCCCATCCAGCACCAGGAATGGCTGAGGGGCATGGAGTTCAAATGCAAGGTCAACAACAAAGCCCTCCCAGGCCCCATCGAGAGAACCATCTCAAAACCAAAAGGTGGGAGCTGTAGACAGACTGGATGGGGGGTGGGGCTGTGATGGGCATAAGAGTAAACACTTGTGTGGACAGGTCTCCGCTTTGTCAGTAATTTGTTATGTCTTCTCTCCCCCCAGGGCAAGCCCGGGTGCCTCAAGTGTATGCCATGCCTCCACCTCGAGAGCAAATGTCCAAGAAGAAGGTTAGTCTGACCTGCATGATCACAGACTTCTTCTCCGAAGCCATCAGTGTGGAGTGGGAAAGAAATGGAGAGCTGGAACAGAACTACAAGAACACCCCACCCATTCTGGACTCAGATGGGTCCTACTTCCTGTACAGCAAGCTCACTGTGGACACAAACAGTTGGTTGCGAGGAGACACATTTACCTGCTCTGTGGTGCACGAGGCTCTGCACAACCACCACACACAGAAGACCCTCTCCCACTCCCTGGGTAAATGAGCTCAAACACCCAACCAGAAACTGGGTCCTACAAGACACTGATATCATCCCTAACCCCTAACCCTATAAATAAAGCACCCAGGGCTACCCTGGGACCCTGTGAGACTATCCTGGTTCTTTACATGGCACATAGTTCATGACATGCCTCAGCCACAGGCTGTAGGGTCTGACCAGGGTTCGAGGCCTAAGTTAGCATCAAAGAAAGAAAACAGGTCTTACACTGCCAGACCCAGAGCATACAAGTGTACCTGTCCTTGCCAGAGATCATCCCTCGCTGGGTAGGAAGTCTGTCCCAAGGGGCCCTCTCCATACCCTCCCTCCAACCAGCAACTGCTCTGTTACGGGACTGAAGATACCCCTAGAAAACATCCAAAGAAAGGAATTCAGGTAGTGCACCCCACCTCAACACAAACCCCCATCATCTGTCTGTCCTCTCTACCATGACGCCCTACCTTGACTTAGGAGGTCTCTGTGAGCACTACAGAAGCAAGCTGGGACATTGACAGACAGCAAGACTCTTACTGTCTATACATGATGACCACTCCTCACTATACCACCTCCCACGTGACAGTCACACCCACTTGTGTTCCAAGACACTGAGACCTATGACCCTGCAGGCCCCCAAGGAGGTGACTGTTCAGATACCCACATAGATGCTGAGACCAGAGCCATCAGAACCAGCCTGCTGAGCATCACCCAACCCACATGGCACCTCCAATCATACACACACACACACACACACACACACACACACACACCACCACCACCACCACCACCACCACCACCACCACCACCACCAATGTCTTACATGGGCAGGCCGCATAGCAGCCAAGCCCACTTAGTAGCAGGATATCCCTAAACACTACCTAAATGTTCATATTTGGACCAGTGCAGATGAACTAGCTCTCCTGGACACATGAAATCTTCTCCCTAACGCATAGAAAAGTACCCCTAGACCCAATCTGACCCTCAATCCTCAAGCCCCAATTTTCATCCCACACAGTTAACACTCCCCCATAACTGTATACCTTGGTTCACTTCCCAGTGTGGGCCTTCTAGAACGCCCAGGTATCACTGAAGGCAGGCCCTGCTCTCACTCTGCCCTCTGGGCTTGGTCAGGGGACAGGCAGTAAATCACACAGACTGCAGAGCCACTACCTACAGGGGTCACAAGCCCTGATTCAGCCCAGCCAGCCCCAGTACTGAGGGGTGGGGAAGACAAAAAGGAGTCCTGCCTAGTCCGGGCCATCATCCAGTCTGTTGTTTCTGGCTGAGCCCAAGGCTGGAACAGTTGGAGGAACTTGGGTCTGCTGGCCCAGAAAGGGCAGAAAGCTGGCCCCAGGAAGAGTCTGCTGGCCCAGCCCAGCCGGCCCTTTCTCCTCCTCCTCCATGCAGCCTCATCCGCCAAATAGGAAATCACTTCCTGCCCCACCTTGTTGGGACAAACACTGACTGCCCCTCTCTGTGCAGAGCTAGAACTGGACAACAGCTGTGCTGAGGCCCAGGACGGGGAGCTGGACGGGCTCTGGACGACCATCACCATCTTCATCACCCTCTTCCTGCTCAGCGTGTGCTACAGCGCCACTGTCACACTCTACAAGGTCGGCACCGTTCCCCCACCACCCCATAATATCTACACTATCCACAAGCTATCTCTATGATGATTCATGCAGTCCCTACCTATCCCATACTGTCTCCAGCTTTCTCCCATGGTGTCATATGCCATCTTCTACAGTCATATGCTGTCCTCGGGCCCCCCCACTGTCCCTCTACTGTTCTGTATCATACCCACATTGCCCATGTTGTCCCTAATTTGCCTTGATGCCCCCCCAAGTTGTCACCCACCCTATCCACTATCTCCAATACTATCTGCACACTGCTCCTACGCCATTCCCCATTCTATCCACACCTGGGTCTCACTAGATCCCTATGCTATCCCTACAATTACCCTTACTATAGCTATACACCATCCCAAAACCGTACCCACATTGTGACCTACAATGTCACTGTTTTATCCCCACTCTAGCTGTATGTCACCCCAAGATTAGGAGCTGCCCATGTCTTACTGTACAGGATGGAGGGGACTGGTGTCACACTGTTCAGCTCAGTTTTGCATCCCACAGGTGAAGTGGATCGTCTCCTCGGTGGTGGAAGTGAAGCAGACCGTTACCCCTGACTACAGGAACATGATTGGGCAGGGTGCCTAGGTAACTCTTCAGAGGGGCCCAGAGCTTGCTAGGTTCTCTAGGACCAAGTCCATCCTGCTGAGTAGCCAGATACACAGATCACAGTGCCCTCTCATCTCAGCATCCTTTGATCTTAGGGCTCTGACTCTGCTACCCAACTCCCTTCCACATTTGGAGGACCACGTGGAGAGCAGATTCTGCCCCAGACCGCAGCCAACAGGACTCAAGCACCATCACCACAGCAGTTGCCAGAATAATGGATAGGACCATAAGTTCCTTTTACAGGGTGTCTGGCCCTTGGCCAGGCACTCTCCCAGGAGGGGCTGCATTACCTGCATCCATTTAGAGGCGGACAAGCCTTAGAACCAGCCTTGTCCACACAGTCCTCTCAAAAACAGGATTTCCTGAGAGAAGGGGAAGTTTCCATATGCCACTGAGGCTGAGAAGCCAGGGATAGCACTGCCCTAAGGGAACTCGGGGAAGGGCCGCTGAAGATTATTCTAATGGCCTTCACCCCACCATTACCCTGCCAGGTGTTTTCCAGACACTTAACTGAACTCTTGTTTCCTGGAATGTAGGAGCAGAACCTCCCTAAGATGGGGCTCCTTATGAAGACACCTCTCCCTGCCACCCATGCAACACGCTGAATTCTCAGACACAAGATCCAGTCAAAGACACTGCTGACCCCACAGCCTGAAGAGCAGGACACTGTTATCTCACTGCATGACCCAGCTGTACTCCAGAGAGACATCCAGAGGAGGGCCTGAGCCTCACAGCCTCTGTTGGACCCTAGCAGGAGCTGGCGCAAAGGCCACAGAGCAAGGGCTGAGCAACCCAGAATGATCTCCAGGAGAAGGGCCTGATGAGCAGATCCAAGTCAGGCCAGAAGGTGGTCCAGGAGCAACAGGGGGAAGAGGAGGGGATACTAGAAAAGCCAGGCCAGAATGGGTCCTTCCTGCAGCCTGGCATCCAGACCAGGCCACTTTCGGCAGAAAATACCATCTAGAGTAGACATCCAGAAAGACAAGCCACACCTGGTCAGAGTCTCCAACAAAGACAGAGGAAGAAAATGGGAAGAAAAGGGGGTGCCCGACTCTTAGGGGACTCCCAAGAGATGTTCATTGACACAAAGCTTAGCTTTGCCAGCTTTTTTTTTCTTTAAATATTCTGGAGCCCATTTATGTCTTTAAGGTCTCTCTACAACTTTTTAATAACAATAAAACATCCTTCAATATTATACAACTCACTCTGTTCTTCCTGTGCAGACCAGCCCCACTGTCCTTGTACAAAAATTACACACACACACACACACACACACACACACACACACACCATGCTAACATCCCCCAAAGCCTCACTCACCCAACATTCTGTTCTTAGTCTCAAGTCTCCTCCAACCATCCCATAGAGCATCAGATAGGGATGCTCTATGAGTGGAAATCACTCTGGATCTACAGGACATGGTGGGCAGGAGGGAGGGGCAGCCAGGAAGAAGATCAGTAAAACCCATATGAGGAGCAGACGGTGCAGCTTGGGGGTGGATTGTAGACTGCTACCTTGCAGTAGAGAAGACAGGCTGGTGAAAGTGGTCCCACTCCCACTGGCACAGGGTGACAGCCTTTGGAAGGGAGAGTGAGGGAAGAGGAAAGGAAAGTGGGGCTCTGTAGTGTCAGAGCAGTCTGCTCTCACTGCAAAGTGGAGTTTCACAGCTGGACCATCCTAAGACACAGGTTTGACTGTTAGAAACCGTGCAGGTCTGCATAGGCCCTGGTAGAGGATTGTGAGGGAGACTCTCGGGGCTGCACTAGTCAGGAGAGGAGCCCCACCAGTGAAGCTGCAGTTACTGTATAAACCAGGGTGATCAACGCAGCTGCAGTTTCTGCTGTTATGAGAGATGTGTCCTACCCTGGACTGGGAAGTATCAGCTTCCTGTAGGTGGGAGATTCTTCTGTGGGAGCCACACATTGACAAGCAGCAAAGTGTGGCATTTGACTCATAGCCGGTACCTACTGCACAGTGAGCTTCAGGGAATCTGATCGTGGGCCCAGATATGCTAAGGGACTGAGCTAAAGCAGGATGCTTGGGATGCAGAGCCATAGTTACAGAGCAGTGGGACCTGGGGTACAAGGGAAAGGCTCTGTCCTAGACCTTCAAGAGATAATCAGGTCCTTCATATATCTCAGGACCAGAATATGGCCACACCAACCTCCCTCTAAAGTAAGCAATACAGGAGATTAAGATCTTTGAGCACAGAGAATGTTTAGGCTTCGGAGACATTGGCAGGCAGGCACCTTCTCTGAGGCCCTATAGTAAAAGCAGGGGTCTCCCTTCTGCCTCATAGGGACCTTGAACCTCCCTGGCAAGCTAAGAAAAGGAACACAGTCAGGCCAGTAACTGGTCTGCACAGCTGAGAAAGCTGAGCTGAAAGAGACCCATCACATTTCATTTCTCCAGGGCACCTGGGCAAGGCTCCTGTGTAGTTTTAAACCACCCCACTTTCAATACCAACTTCTGAATTAGTTTCCATAGGCTGCTAGAACAGATCATGGCTTGACTAGCAGAGGACCATTCTCTGCCAGCCCTGGAAACCAGGAATTTGGGATATGGCATCAGAGGTTAGTGTTCTCCATGCTGCAGACAGAATCAGTCCTGTGCTCTACCTAGCTCTACAGTAACGGCACTCAGCCATCCCTTGTCTTGTAGAAGCAATGCACTAGCCACCGACTAGTTTTTACAGCCTCCTCCCCATGTGTGCATCTGTGTACCAACTGCCCCTTTTAAGGGACCTAGTCCTACTGTGTTTGATGTCCTACCCTGATCCAGTGACAAACTCAGTATTCAAATATAGCCATGTACTAGTGTCCTGAGCTTGAGACTTCACCACTTATTGCTATGGCCAAATACAGGACAAAAAGCGAGAATTTTTGGCCCACAGTTTGAAAGAAATCAGTCCATCGTAGTAAGGAAGACACAGATGAGAAGCTCTGTGGAGGCTGGAGCATGCAACAGTTTCTTGTTGCTTGGTATAACCAGGAAGCTGAGAACCTAGGTTAGAACCAGGGCCAGGCAATAACACATTATCCGAGACCACATGGCCCTATATCTGCCAGCAAGTAGATCTGACCCTTCAGGCATCAACAGCCAGTTCCACGAGCACTGACACCTGCTCTCACGGCAGGCCTGGATCCTGGCTCCCAACAGTCCTTCTCATGGCAGGGTGGTGTCCTGGCTCATAACATACAAGTGGAATTCAGAAACTGTCCAGGGCCAGATGTAGCCCCAAATGCGTGCCCTAGGTAACCTACTTCCTCCACGAGGCCCTCCCGCTACCATCACCACCTCCCAATAATGCCATCATGTTCTGAATCCATCCACGACAGCTTGACCCACTGACTAGTTCAGAGCTCTCAAGATCTAACCATCTCTGGGAAGTCCTGCACAGACACCTCCAGAGAAATGCCATCACTTAATCCAGTCAAGGTGACAGTCAAATGAACCGTCTCATCAGAGAAGGAAGAATCTTGCCACAAGTTCACAACATCAGCTCCTGCCTCAGTTTCTATCCTGCTGGCTTGTCCCAAGAATATCAAACTTACCATTCACACTTCAGGCCCAACTCTGTGGCCAGTCTCTTAAAAGCCTTCAGTCTCTCCCCCATTCTATCTGTATCTGGGTTTCTATCTGTCTATATGACCATCCTTCTAGAGCTGGAGCTGGAGCTATATTTCTGTGGATTATCCATCTGTCCTTGATGTCTATCGTCTGTCCTCCCTCTGTTGTCTACCTACATCATCTCCATTTTATCATCCTCTGTCTCTATCATCCACTGTTTATGTCTGTCCTCTATCTATCATCCACGTATCATCATCATCCTCTGTCTCTATCATCCACTGTTTATATCTGCCCTCTATCATCCATACATCATCTGCCACTTGTTCTGCTTCTCTGAAGAACTGTGGGTACTTATCTCTGAGACTCTGTAAAAGCCTAAACTTGATGTGGTTTCAGCCATAATGACTGTACACATTTGCTTCAGGTGGAACACTAGCTTTTTTGTTTGTTTTAGACTTGATGTGGTTTCAGCCATAATGACTGTACACATTTGCTTCAAGTGGAACACTAGCTTTTTTGTTTGTTTTAGAGGCAGATTCTTGTGTATCCCAGGCTGAGTTGTTATGTAGTCAAAAATGACTTTGAACTTCTGATCCATCTGCTTTCACTTCTGCAGTACTGGGATTCCAGGCTTTCACTCTCCATACCTGGTTTATGTTATGACAGAAATGAAACCCTGTTTCTTCAGCTAGGCATGCACTGTACCAACCAAGCTACATCCCCAGCCCAGGAAAAACACTTTGCTGACATCTGTCTGAGTCAGCTTTAGCAGGGCAAATGGGATAACAAGAGGTGCCTAGAGAAAAGTCTCCCTCCAACACAGGCTATTCTCACCCATGTGTTCTGGGATTCAGAACAAAGAATCAGGTCCTTTCTAGAATGTGCAAACAAAATGATCATGTAGACCAACACCATGCCTGCTCTCATGTACATCCTAGCTAAGGCTGGGGTCCTCCTCCCATAGGCACCATGCCTGAGCCCTGAGTGAACAGTGCAGGAACTCCACTAGTGTAAGCATGCACTTGGGGAGCTACAGCTTGGCTTTCCCAGGCCCAGAGTGTTCCCTAGGCCCTATGGCCTGACTCTGCCTTTGTCCATGACTACATCGGGCTTACTCAGGTGTAAGGTCTCTCCCACTCCTGCTATGCTCACTTTTCACCCACTTGGTCACTTTCTCCCATGGATGATCTGCAGCCTACCTGTGGAAAAATGTACATGTGCTACACGGTGAGGGGTCCCAACCTCGGAGTTTGTGTTCAATGAGTGAATACACTGTCTGCATGGTTACCCTGTGTCACATCATGTCTTGACTGTCCAATTTTCTCAAATTGCACATCCGGTGCCAGGTCAGAAGATTGGTAGGGGTCAGGGACATGGTTTGACTTTACCGTAAGTGCACAAAAGCTGAAAAGACCCATAGGGACATGGGCCAGGGGTTATTTCTGCTCCCAGAGCTCAGGTTCCTTTGAGAGAGGGGCATCCATGGTCATTGAGTGGAAGAGGCTAGCGCAGTGGTGGGCTGTGCTGGGTAGGGAAGTCATAGAGGAGAAGGTGGGTGTTCTGCTGGAGGTAATGGAATAAACACAGGAAGGTTGTGCAATGAGGAATCTCTGTGTAAAAAGACTGAGGCATAGGCACTGTACTGGGCCAGGATGATCAGTACTGAGCCTGAGAGGAGGGATGCTAGAAATCAGCAGATGTGTGTTCCCGTGAGGACCTGTGTGAATGAGTATGCCGTGTATGGCCCCTGTGCTATGGCAACTGCATGATGCCACACTGCAATACCTCTGTGTATGTCCTTAGACGATCTTCATGTGGCTGTTGAGTGCACATGTCATACGACCATTTCACGCAAGCTTACCTTGTGCCTGCCAATAACGGTCCTGGTGCAGCAGTCAGTGTTTGTGTCACCACAGTCCCCAGGCTATAGACGCACACGTGTGTCACATGCCAGTCCCTAGGTGGGCAGGCATGGGTGCTGCCTCTGTGCCTAGATAACACAAGTATTCTTTCCCCTCTTGGCATTGTTGGGAGCCGTGATCATCGGAAGGCAGTGGAAATAGGCATGTGGCTAACGTGGAGGAGGAGGCTCAGGATTCTGAGCTAACACAGAGCCCAGCCTCCTGCTTGTTAGTTATTTGCACTCTTACCCTGCAAGGAAACATCACGAAACACGACAGAATCTGCTAATAAGAGTTTATTGAGAGGAAAGGGACAGAGAGCGCCCAGGGCCCGGGGAGACACGTGTGCGGAGAGAAGAGATCTGGGTCATGGCGGCTTTTTATAAAGGCGGGGGCGTGCACAGGTAGACGTAGATGACGTAGGCACGCTGCGCGCTTGCGTGGCTACGTGACATCACGGATCCTGGTCACGCGAGACGCCTTGACCGGGAAATGGCTATCTTGACCTGGAGCTGGCTAGGCGGAAGTGTCCAGGTCCACTGGGTATATGCAAACACGCCCGACCCTTCACTACTGACCTTGGGGCTGTAGCCCCTGGGCAAGCAGTTCTGGCTAGATAGCAAAGTGTAGGGGTTGGAAAGCGGCCAGTGCTGAGTCCACAGTGTGCTAGCATGGAAGAAGGCAAGTTGTATTAAGCAGACCACAGTGACTCAGCTCAGTCTAGAGGTAACACTAAGAGCATCTTGGGTAGGCTGACCTGGGTCTTGCTGTGAGGCTGTCCCTTGATTTCTGTAATTTCAGCCTCCCAAAGCTAGAACCATTGCCCTGTGCTCTTCAGACAGCCTTGACTTGGGGCTTCCATCCTCTAGCACCCATGCTAACAGCTCAGGACTTGGCTGAACTGTGCTGTATCATAACCGGCCAGTTGTGGTTTGTGTCCCTCACCCTACAGAGGCAACTCTTTCTTATAGGCCAACAAGAATACAGCTTGTAGCCAGGTGGTGGTGGTACATACCTTTGATTCCAGCACTCAGGAGGTGGAGACAAGCGGCTCTCTGTGAGTTAGAGGCTAGCCTAGTATGGTGATATTTTATCTGTGCTGAAATGTGATTTTATTTGTATGTTAATAAAGTTGCCTGGGGATCAGAGCTAAGAGCAAGCCATTTAGCAGGAGTCTGGCAGTGGTAGCACATGCCCTTAATCCTATCACATGGCAGGCGGAATCTCTGTGTTCAAGGACACATGCCTTTAATCTCAGTACCAACCATAGAGACCTGGAGGTCTGTATAGACAGACAGTGATGAGGAGGTCATGTGGTTGGGTTTACAGCCAATGAGAAGGCAGAACAGAAAGGCAATAAAATGACAGGACACAGGAAGAAGGTCTCTCTCAGGGGAAGGACAGCAGCGAGTGGTAAGATAAGGTGGTCTTAGTTCTTGGCTACTGCTCGATCTCTGGGCTTTTAACTCTTTATTTGGCTCTGTGTTTCTTATTTAATAAGACTGTTTAGAATTACACCTACATTTGGCGCCCACGTGGCAAGAATTCATTAAAAACCGTTGGTAGTTACAGGTCCGGCTTGGCCCAGCTCAGCCTGGCTCAGCCCCGACTCTACCAGAGTTTACAAGCCCTAGAGGTCCAGTTGCACTGGGTCAGTGTAGGGCCCTGGCTCCCCATATTTGAGTAAACTGTTTGCCTGCTTGCCGACCTTGACCACATGTCCTCCCTATGCTAATTCCCTGCCGGTATCCACACTCCTGAACGCTTAAGGGAAGTTCCTTGTTTGTGTATCCTGCATATTGGGCGTTAACAGCCTAGATGCAAGAATGTAGTACATTCAGTAGCAAACTTCTGCCCTCTGGGAATCCTCCATTGTGCTGTAAGACTGTATTTAAGGTTTCCTCCCTCTTTCAATAAACGGCTTTCGGCTTTCTGCTGAGGCGAGTGATCCGCTGTCTTTGTCTCTGTTTTTCAATCCACAGCCCCTCGCTCGGACATGATGAATGGGTGGTGGTAGCGTGGGCGTTATCGCTACAGGTCAGAGCTGCACTCAGACAGAGCTGCACTCGACTCTAGCTGCAGCTGAAGCTGCTTGCGGCCGAATCACCAACTCATGTGGTCGGAGCTTAAGGAAGCTGCAGCTCAGGCTTGAATCGGCTCAAGCGGGAGCATGTGGCTAGATTTCAGCTTTTAGCCAGAATGCATGGCTACGCTTTCTCTCTCTCTCTCTCTCTCTCTCTCTCTCTCTCTCTCTCTCTCTCTCTCTCTCTCTCTCTCTCTCTCTCTGGATTCCCATCTCGGACACTAGGTAGCTGTTTTGAAATTCCCTCAGATTTCTACTGTTTTACACAGACATGGTAAGTCAATTAAGATATCAGATATTTTAAAAGGAAAAAACTACTTAAAAGAGAAATTTTTTCCACATTAAAAAAAATGGGGCGTGGCGGTGGTGGCGCACGCCTTTAATCCCAGCACTCGGGAGGCAGAGGTAGGCAGATCTCTGTGAGTTCGAGACCAGCCTGGGCTACCAAGTGAGTTCCAGGAAAAGGCGCAAAGCTACACAGAGAAACCCTGTCTTGAAAAAAAAAATGGGTATTATTTGTACATTAGAAGGAAATTGCTCTTTGTTTGATAAAACAGTCTGAAAATGGAGCAACTATATGAAAAGATTAATGTTGATGGGATATACATTACACCAATTATGCATAGTATTACTTTCCTTATCCTTATTTTACAATTTAAAAAGATAGTCAATTTAAGTGCCAGGATAAAAGCTTTAGAAAAACCTGTTAAAATGAATTATAGAGAAATTCAGACTCAGACAGAAGAATTTAAGGGTGAAATTATTTCAGGATTGGATTATAAGGTTACAGAAAGAAAGCCTATTTTCAAACAATCAAACTTAATTTATCCGGTAACCGTACAGCAGCTACCTGGTCAAGTGAATGCACAAAATAATTGGACTCCAATTGAAATGTTAGATTTAAGAAGATTTAAGGAGGCAATAGTATCTTATGGCATGCATTCCCCATTTGTAACGCAAATATTAAACTCCTGGTCAACTTGTAAAAGATTATTCCTCAGGACTAGAAAGAGCTGGTAAATGCTGTCCTGGAACCTGGGGCATAGCTGCAGTGGTGCATGTGGTTCAGAGATGAAGTTAAAACCATAAAAAGTCAGTGGAGGGCTAGAGGTGTGGAAATCTCCCAGGATCAGCTTCTTGGAGAAGGCCAATATGCTGAAATACAAAGACAATGTTTATATGATAACCAAACCCTAATTCTATGTCGAATGGCAGCCATGAATGCATGGGACAGAATTGAGGAAGCAGGAAAGAAAACTGAGTCATTCACAAAAGTTATACAGGGCCCAAAAGAATCCTTCACAGATTTTTTACAAAGACTGACTTCAGCAGTAAATAGAATGGTCCCTAATTCAGAAGCTAGCTAGATAATAATCGAATCTTTGGCTTTTAAGAACACAAATGCAGCATGCAAGAGAATAATCAGGCCGTTAAAGGCAAGATCTGCACCCTTGGAAGATTGGATTAGAGACACGTTTAATGTTGAGTCTCATGGCCATAATGATATATGGATAGGAGAAGCAATTTCAAGAGGTTTGAGGAACGTCAGATGTTTTGGATGTGGAAAGCAAGGACATTTGAAAAGAGACTGTAAACAGGGCATTCCTAGAAACAATGTTTCTTCAAGGAACAATGGCAACAGAATGCCCCTTCCTTCTGGAATACGCAGAAGGTGTGGTAAGGGAAAACACTGGACCAACAAATGTAGATCAACAAGGGACAGACAAGGTAATCTGGCCCCACTGGTCAGTTAAATTGGGTTACATAGTTAAGATGAAAGAGGGGAAAGGAGTGGGCTGCCCCTGGTTCCTAGGTCCCACATAGGTGAGTGGGGACCCAGGAAAGAGTGTGGGTGGGGGCATTAGACAGTTCTGTGTAGGCACAGCAACTCACAGGGCATGATTTGTAAGTATTTTATTGAACATTTTTGCATCTGTAATTGGTCTGTAATTCTCTTTTTTCTTGGGTCTTTGTGTGGTTTCAGTATCAGGGTAACTGTGGTCTCATAAAATAAATAGGGCAATGTTCCTTCTGTTTCTATTTTGTGGAATAATTTGAGGAATATTGGCATTAACTCTTCTTTGAAATCTGGTAGATATATGAGCTAAAACCATCTGGTTCTAGGCTTTTTTTTTTTTGATTGAGAGACTTTTAATGACTTTCTATTTCACTAGGGATTATGGGTCTGTTTAAATTGCTTATCTGATCTTAATTTAACTTTGGTATGTGATACTTATTGAGAAAATTATCCATTTCCTTTAGGTTTTCCAATTTGGTGATATAAAGGTGTTTTTTATTAAAATTTTTCACTTATTTTACATACCAACCACAGTTTCCCCTCCCTCCTCTCCCTTCCTGTTCCCTCTCCCCTCCCACCTACTCTCCTTCTCCATTCAGAAAGGGGCAGGCCTCCTATGGGAGTCAACAAGCTTGGCATATCAAGTTAAGGCAGGACAAAGCTCCTCTCCCTGCATCAAGGCTGGGCAAGACATCCCAGCATGGGGAATAGGTTCCAAAAAGCCAACTCATATGCCAGGGACAGGTCCTGAACCCACAGCTAGGGGCCACACAAACAGACCAAGTTACACAACTGTCACCCACATGCAGAGGGCCTAGTCGGTCCTATGCAGGCTCCCTAGCTATCGGTCCAGAGTCTGTGAGCTCCCACTAGCTCAGGTCAGCTGATGTACAGGTTTTTTAAGTATGTTATGATTCTTTAGATTTCCTCAATATCTGTTGTTATGTTCCCTTTTCATGTCTAGTTTTGTTAATTTTGATCTTCTTTCTCCACCTTTTAGTTAATTTGGATAAGGGTTTGTCAATCTTATTGATTTTCTCAAAGAACTATCTCTTTGTTTCATTGATTCTTTGAAGTGTTTTATCATTGTTTGTTTGACTTTTTTGTTTCTATTTTATTAATTTCAGCCCTGAGTTTGATTATTTCTGGCCATCTACTCCTTTGGGGTATAATTTTTTTTCCTTTTTGTTCTAGAGCTTTCAAGTGTGCTGTTAAGTTGCTAGTGTGAGATTGCTCCAATTTTTTTATGTAGACACTTAGTACTATGAACTTAGTTTTTAGAATAGCCTTTGTTGGGTCCTGTTTAGCACTCTGGAAGTGGTGGAACCTGTGAAAATGGATCCAATAAAAGAGGTGGACTAAAGTCACATGCAATAGCTAAATTTATTCAGAGTATCAGACAACTTATACTCTGGGGGTTAAGGGGAGTCATGTGAGTAAAGTGTACAATTACAAGGGGAAGCCATACATAATGAGCAAGCTGCATGTAGCAAAAAGTTTTTCCATAGGGCATATAAACAGATAAAATGGCCAGTTGTAATAAATGATCTGAAGTAAACTCATTTTTATCTGCTACACTTTGGGAGGAACACAAAAACACATTCCAAGAACAATTCCATGTTTTGAAGAAACAGGTCACAAAGCTCTTGTGTTGTTTCTTTGCATCCAGAGTTCTCTTCATATGACTCCATCCCTGGACCATTTTATGGTATCTCCTTTTTTATTTTTTGAACACGGGATATCCAGAGTCGTTTTTGTTTGAGATGTTAGAGATAAATCTAATTATTCACAGATAGCTCATAATCAAGCAAATTATAAACATAATTAATTAGAACGGTGAAAGCATTGTGTGTGACATTCTGCCACTAAAAACAGAGATCTGTACTATGTTCAGTACTATTGGTTAGAACGCTTGAAAATAGACCCAGATGATTAGTAGTTCCGGTCTGTCATAGAACATAAGCCAATATTTGCCCTTTAATAGGAACACAAATGTTATGTCTTATGCAAATGAGAAGTTGTTCAAATCCCAAGGAAAAATTAAGGGCAGTCCCTTCTTCAGGTGAATGAATGAGTCTATTACAGTCCCAAGGTCCAGTCATAAACACAGAGTCATTAGTAAAGCTAACAGGAGCTGGATCCATCCAGTCTACAAGTTGAAGCAAAGTAGGATGAGGAACATAAGACCAATATATGTGTTCAGAGGCACTCATTGCAGATGCACAGGTCAGAGCAGCTAATATCATCGGAAAATATTTTCAGGTGACACGGGGCTCTGTGTGTTTAGTAGAATAACTTCTCCCTTGGTGCACAGGGCATTAAGTTGGCCCTAAGTGGGCAGACTTGACTTCTGATGACATGGTAGATATCTCCTTTTGTGCTTTAGCTGGAGGGTTGCTATCTTTCTGGTGACTTCTACTGTCTCTTCACCCTCTGCAGTCATCCTTATAGACCAGGACTGGAGGAGCTGAAGAAGAATCTACAATGTTTCAATGAATCTATCTGCAACAAAAGATGCACACCCCTTGCCAATTTTTTTCGGGAGAAGTAAAAATAGGGCTGGTTAATCTATCAGCTTGCTTATTTCTTTCTGTAATAAAACCAAGGAGGTTAGACTGTGCATGAATATGAGTTTATTGATGGAAATAATACTACAACATAAGTAGAATCTGAAACAACATTTAAGGGTTTGTGAATTAACTGTAATAGATGAATCAAAACAGCCAGTTCCACCCTTTGGGCTGAGGGAAAAGAAGTAGTGATAGATTGGTGAATAACTAGACCCTGAATCCCTCCTATACCCTTAGATGAGCCATCAATAAAATAAGTATATGCCTGTGGGAGGGGAGAAGGTTGGACAATTTTTTAAATCACAAATTCATTTTGTATGAGATAAACCTATAGCTTACCAGCTGGATAATGATTTCCTATCCTTCCATAGAATCTGCAAATTAAATTTGAAAATCCATAGAGTTTTGTAATGCTCTTAAAAACTATTGTTAGTTAAGGGTAAAATAATACAGCAAGGATCAAACCTATATAATTGTTGACACCAGGTCCTCACCTGATTTACTAATTGAACAAGAAGAGTAAGGTAAGCAGTTAACATTTTTCTGGCCCTTATGGTGTAAATAAATCCATTCCAAATGTTTGTCCTTTTGTGCTATACCTGTAGGTAACAATTTAGTGGAGAAAATAAGCTTAAAGACAGTAAAGGATCCACATGATACACAAATGCTTCTTCTAGTCCGGATTCAAATAGATGTAGTTTTTTTTCTTCTTGCCTCTCAAGATAATATGCAAGGATTGTCCAATGCCATCTTTCCTTTTAGATTTTTAATAGATTGGTTACTGCATATAAGCATTTTGATTTTGTTGAAATTACATTGGAAATACCAATTGAGACTTGCTTTGTGTCCAAGCATGTGGTCAGTTTTGGAGAAAGTTCCACGAGGTAGTGAGAAGAAGGTATTTTCTTGTGTGTGTGTGTGTGTGTGTGTGTGTGTGAAATGTTCTGTAAAAATCTGTTGGTTTATAACTTCAGCTAGCTCCAGCATTTGTCTGTTTAGTTTTTGTCTGAATGACCTATCTATTGGCAAGAGTAGAGTATTAAAGTCTCCCACTATCAGTGTGTGAGGGTCAGTTTACAATTTAAGCTGTTTCTTTTACAGACTTGCATGCCCTTGTGTTTGGGGCACAGATGCTAAGAATTTAAATGTTGACACAACTCCAGCAGAATCTTTCTGCTCCACAGAGGCCACGTCAACTGCCAGAACTCCAGGTAGACTGCCTGCCCATAGACTGCCTCTACTCTCTCAATGCCCACCCACCCTACCCCCAATTGACCCTCCTCTCCTCCCCCCTGTGTCCCATCCCTCAACGTGAGCAGAGATCCCTTGCTTGACCGCAGGAAATGCCAGCTGCCAGAACTTCAGGTAGGCTGCACACCAGGGCACCCCCCCTCACTCTCTTGTCCCCCCATCTGTAATTCCCCATCCCTCCTCATCACAGCATCCCAACTCCCAACTCAGGTGGAGACCCCCTGATTGACCAGAAGCCATCCCAGCCATAAGATGTCCAGGCCTCAACCTGGGTAGAGTCCCTGTAGTAGAGTCAACTACAGGCCACTCTGGCCAGAAGACCAGAGAGGAAACAGAAACCAAGTAACAAAACACTCATCCAACCAGAAAAGAGAGTTTCCTCACCACATAATAATCAAAACACTAAACATACAGAACAAAGAAAGAATATTATAAGCTGTAAGGGGGAAAGACCAAGCAACATATAAAGGCAGACCTATTAGAATTTTACCTACTTCTCAATGGAGATTGTAAAACCTGGGAGGGCCTGGGCAGATGTCTGCAGAATCTAAGAAAACACAGATTCCAGCCCAGATTACTATACCCAGAAAAACTTTCAATCACCACAGATGGAGATAACAAGATATTACATGATAAAATCAAATGTAAACAACATCTATCTACAAATCCAGCCCTACAGAAAGTACTAAAAAGAAAACTCCAACCCAAGGAGGTTAACTACACCCATGAAAACACAGGAAATAATCTCACACCAGCAAATCCAAAAGAAGGGAAGCAATCACACACACAAACACACACCAACAATAACAACTAAATAATAGGAATTAACAATCATTGGTCATTGATATCTCTCAATATCAATGGACTCAATTTCCCAATAAAAAGACACAGACTAACAGAATGGATTTAAAAACTGGATCCAACCTTCAGAATCATACAAGAAACACACCTCAGCATCATAGATACACATTACCTCAGAATAAAGGGTTGGAAAAAGATTTTCCAAGCAAATGGACCTAAGAAACAAGCTGGTATAGTCATTCTATAATTTAAACCAAAATTAACCAAAAGAGATGGGGAAGGACCCTTCATATCCATCAAATGAAAAATCCATCAAGATTACATTTCAATTCTTAACATCTATTTCCTGAATGCAAGGGCACCCACATTTGTTTAAAAAAAATTATTAAAGCTTAAATCACACCTTGACCCTCACACATTGATAGGGGAGACTTCAATACCCCTCTCTCGCCAACACATATGTCATCCAGACAAAAAATAAGACAGAGAAACATTGTAACTAACAGATGTTATAAACCAAATGGACATAACAGATATCTACAGAACAGTTCACCTAAACACAAAAGAATACACTTTCTTCTCAGTGCCTCATGGAACTTTCTTGTAGCACAAATCTTAAAAGGTCTTATTAATAAAAAAAACCCAGAGCCAGGTACTGGAGTCAATGCTGGAAGATCAGAGAAGCAGAACAAGCCACAGCCACCTCACCTCACCAATTCCTCAGCTGCTCCTGTTTCCTTAGACTGGAAGTCTCTGAGTCCTCATCCAGAATGAATCTCAGCTGAACTGCTGCTAATAGCCTAAAAGCTTAACCAGCTCTAGTTCCTGGTTTTCATGCCTTATATACCTTTCTGCTTTCTGCCATCACTTCCTGGGACTAAAGGCGTGAGTCACCATCCCTGGCTGTTTCCAGTGAGGTTTTGAACTCACAGAGATCCAGATGGATCTCTACCTCCCAAGTGATAGGATTAAAGGCGTATGTTCCACCATTTTCTGGCCTCTATGTCTATCTAGTGGCTGTTCTGTCCTCTGACCCCAGATAAGTTTATTAGGATGCACAATGTATTGGGGGACATAATATATCACCACACTTTCTCCAAAATTTTTTCCCAGAAAAGCAAGTCTCAACAGATACAAGAAAATTAAAATAATCCCCTGCATCCTACAAGACCACATGGATTAAAACTGGATTCCAACAACAGAAATAACAGAAAACCTACAAACTTGTGGAAAATGAAAAACTCTCTACTGAATGACTACTGAGTCAGGGCAGAAATAAAGAAGAAAATTAAAGACTTCCTAGAATTCAATGAAAACGAATGTTCAACATTCCCAAACTTAGGGACCACGACGACAGTGGTGATTAGAGGGAAGTTCAAAGCACTGTCTACATAGAAGAAATGGAGAAATTGCACACTAGCAACTTAACAGCACACCTGAAAGCTCTAGAACAAAAAGAAACAAGCACATACCCAGAGGAGGAGATGGCAAGAAATAATCAAACTGAGGGCTGAAATCAATAAAATAGAAACAAAGAGAACAATACAAAGAATCCATGAAACAAAGAGATGATTCTTTGAGAAAATCAACAAGATAGACAAACCATTATCCAAACAAACTAAAAGACACAGAGAGAACATCCAATTTAACAAAATCAGAAACAAAACGGGGGCATAACGACAGACACCAGGGAAATCCAAAGAATTATCAGGTCATATTTTAAAAACAGGTCATATTTTAAAAACCTGTAGTCCACAAAAGTGAAAAATCTAAAAGAAATGGATAATTTTCTCAATAGATAACACTTACCAAAGTTAAATCGAGATCAGATAAACAACTTAAATAAACCTATAACTCCTAAGGAAATAGAAGCAGTCATTAAAAGTCTCCAAACCAAAATAAGCCCAGGGCCAGGCAGTTTTAGAGCAGAATTCTACCAGACTTTCAAAGGAGAGTTAATGCCAATACTCCTCAAATTATTCCACAAAAATAGAAGCAGGAGGAACATAGCCCAATTTATTTTATGAAGCCACAGTCACCCTGATACCCAAATCACACACAGATTCAACAAAGAAAGAGAATTACAGACCAATTTCCCTTAAGAATATTGATGCAAAAATATTCAACAAAATTCTCACAAACCAAACCCAAGATCAGGGATATAAGGAACATACCTAAATATAATAAAAGTAATATACAGCAATCCGGCAACTAACATCAAATTAAATGGAGAGAAACTCAAAGCAATTCCACTAAAATCAGAAACAAGACAAGGCTGTTCACTCTCTTCATCTCTATTCAATATAGTACTTGGAATTTTAGCTAGAGAAATAAGATAACTAAAGGAGATCAAGGGAATACAAATTGAAAAGGAAGAAGTCAGAGTGTTGATATTTGCAGATGCTATGAGCATATACATAAGTGATCCCAAAAATTCTACCAGAAACTTGTACAGCTGATAAACAACTTCAGCGAAGTGACTGGATACAAGATTAACTGGAAGAAAAAATGGTAGTCCTCCTATATACAAATGACAAGCATGCTAAGAAAAAAATCAGGGTAACACCACCATTCGCAATAGCCACAAACAATATAAAACATGTTGCGGTAACCCTAACCAAGCAAGTGAAAGACTTTTATGACAAAAACTTTGAGTCTTTAAAGAAAGAAATTGAAGAAGATATCAGAAGATGGAAAGATCTCCCATGTTCATGGATCTGTAGAATTAATATAATAAAAAAGACCATCCTATCAAAAGCAACTCACATATTCAATGTAATTCCCATCAAAATTGCAACATAATTCTTTACAGACCTTGAAAGGACAATCAATACTCAATTTCATATGGAAAAACAAAAAACCCAGGATAGCTAAAACAATCCTGAACAATAAAATAACTTTCAGAGGTATCACCATCCCTGACTTCAAGCTGTACTGCATAGTTGTAATAATAAAAAAACTGCATGGTATTGGCATAAAACATACCTGTTGATCAATGGAATTGAATCAAAGACCCAGACATAAATCCACACACCTATGGGCACCTGATTTTTGATAAAGAAGCCAGAAAGACACAATGGAAAAAAGAGAGACTCTTCAACAAATGATGCTAGTCTAACTGGATCTCTGAATGCAAATAGATCCATATTTATCACCCTGCACAAAACTCAAGCCCAAGTGGATCAAAGACCTCAACATAAAAGCAGACACTTAACCTGATAGAAGAGAAAGTAGGGCCTTGAACACATTGGCACGGCGACAACTTCCCAAACAAAATACCAATAATGCAGGCACTAAGATCAGCAATTGATAAATGGGACCTCCTCATGAAACTGAAAATCTTCTGTAAGGTGAAGAACACCATCAATAGAACAAAATGGCAGCCTACAGAATGAGGAAAGTTTTTCAACAACTCCATGTCTGATAGAAGGCTAATATCCAAAAAATATAAAGAACTCAAGAAATTAAGCATCAACAAAACAAACAATCCAATTAAAAAATGGGGTACAGAGCTAAATAGAGAATTCTCAATGGTAGAATCCCAAATCAGTGACAAACACTTTAATGTTCAACATCCTTAGCCCTCAGGGAAATGCAAATCAAAACTACTTTGTGATTCCATCTTACATCTGTCAGAATGGCTAAGATCGATGACACAAATGACAGCTCCATTGTTGGTTGCGGCGAACACCTCAACCAGCGAGGAAGAACGACCACCATGCGAGGATTCTTCTCAGATCACACTTTATTGGAGCACCTCTTGGTTAAGGGAGAGCTGGAGATGAGGGGCCCGGAGTGCTACTAGGCAGCTGCTTATATGGGGATTTGAGTAGACGGGTCAGTCTATGATTGGATCCCGCCAGAATGCGAGCATGGAGAGCCACAGGATAGGCTGAGGACATAAGGCTGTGACAACGTAACCTGCGCATGTGCAGACCTTGGCACGAGTGACTCAGGATTATAACCATATATGGAGTTGTTTACTACTGGGCTGCCAGGGGCCAGCGCCATCTTGTAATGGCGGCTCCCTGCAGTTGGTGGGAATGCAAACTTGTACAGCCACTATGGAATTTAATATGGTGGATCCTCTGAAAATTTGGAATCAATCTACCTCAAGACCAGGTTATACCACTCCTGGGCATACACCCAAGAGACACTCTATCCTATTATAAGGACACTTGCTCAACTATGTTCATAGCAGCTTTATTCATAACAGCCAGAAACTGGAAACAACCTGAATGTCCCTCCATCCAAGAATGAATAAAAAAATATATATATAGTAAGGATGGACTGGGGGGTGGTGGAGGAACTTCACAAGAGGGCAGAAATAGGGATTCCACCAGGATCTACTTAGTCTTCTGGAAATGGGGAATAGAGTGTGGAGAGGCCAGAGCAAAAGATCTGCTACAGAGCTGAGTTTTTCCTTTTCCTATCTCCCGCCATTTCCCGAAACTGTAGCCTGAGATATACTCCTCACGCCAGACCCCCAGGGGGTCCTCAGCTGCGCACCATGACACATTCTGTCTTGATGAAGTATTGAATGCTGTCTGGACTCCCAGGGATTCCTCCAGTACGTATGCCCATCCTTTGCCCTTTTCGTGACGATGATTGGGTAATTTGTGCTGTTAATTTATGCCGGTCCACGGACTACCTATCCTGGGGATGCCCAAGATAGGAACCTGGGATCCTGTTTGTTATTTTAATTTTTTATTTTTTTTCTCTCAGCTGCAGTCATGGGACATGGAGGCTTCCTCCTCATGGTTCCATTCCTCCTTTGACAAATGCCTTAAATATCCCCAGATAGATACCAGTAAATTTGGCCACATAATGGCTGCTTGAACCCCAATATTTCATGGGAATTATCTAACTTTTGCCAGCGAACAGGCAAATGAAAATAGTTACCTTATCCCCACACTTTTACCTAAGCTCTAAACCCTCCCTTTCTGATGCTCTCTCTTGTGCCCACTTTCATTCCTGAATATAAGGAATCTCTGACTCCAAAGAACCTTATCTGTTCCCCAACTCTGTTCTCTGGTACTGTGCAGGCCGCTAAGCAAGGACAGATCTGGAAGCAGGCTAGGATGCATACAAATAAGTTTATGATTAGGACCTACATGGGGATCACAATAATCCGGATGGCTCTTTAGCCAGAGATCAGTTTATAGCCTGCCTCCTGGCAGGTCTTCCTAGAGCTGTCCTTGAGCCAGGAAACTATCAAAAAAAATTCAAGACATAGAATAAAATCCCTCTCTTGTTTCCCAGAGCTCCCTGACATTAGGGCTAAAACTTAAGCATCTGGAGAGCAAGGCTCCTGACTCCACAGGCAGAAGTGTTAGTGATGGCATTTAAAGTGTACCATGGAAGAGATGAAAAAGCAAACTGCCGAATGCTGGCACATGCTATCCAACCAGCTCTCCAAAAGCCACTGGGTCCCTGTTTTAAGTGCAGGGAAGAAGGCTATTGGGCTCGGGCTTACACCACCACCCCATGGGGGGTACCAATAGGGCCTTGCCCAAAATGATGCCAGAAGGGTCACTGGTCAGCTGACTGTCCCAGTGCACCTAGCAGCATGAGAATGACAGATCAGGACCACCCTCCCGCTGACTTCCTAGGCTTAGCCTTCAGCAATGACTGAAGCTGCCCAGTTCCCAGTCTGGCCACTCCCATCTCATACAGGGAACCCAGGGTATTAATAATAATATCTGGGAAACCCATCTCTGTAGCTGGAGAGTTTTCTCTCCAGGTCCCGCCAATCTCTGGCAGTCTGACAGCCCACTTATAAAATAAACACACAGATGCTTATATTATTTAAACTGTTTGGCCTAATGGCTCAGGCTTCTAGCTATCTAGTTCTTACATCTTAAATTAATCCATTTATATAAATCTATACCTTGCCACATGGCACGTGACTCGTGGCTTACCGGCATCTTCACATGCTGCTTCTCATGGCAGCGGCTGGCAGTGTCTCCCTCTGCCTTCCTGTTCTCTCAATTCTCCTCTCTGTTAGTCCCGCCTATACTTCCTGCCTAGCTACTGGCCAATCAGTGTTTTATTTATTGACCAATCAGAGCAACACATGTGACATACAGACCATCCCACAGCACATCTCTGTAGCATGAGTCTTAAAAGTTCTTATTAATAAAATCAAACCTGAGGCCAGTTACTGGGGCGAACACTGGAAGGTCAGAGAGACAGAATAAGCCACAGCTATCTCACC
>CABHPH010108216.1:0-12661 GCA_902168325.1 Peromyscus nudipes | reverse complement strand
CAATCTCTTTCTAAAGAGATTGCATTTATAATCAACCTGATTTAAATAAAAATATTGGTTTTTCTCTGTCCCACACCAGAGGGCTCTTCTGATTTGGGACACAAGACTCTCTTAACCTTTTCTTTTAGCAATATGTTTGGGTTTAGAGAAGGAGTGAGCCAATTCCATCTCCAAAGCCAGCTTGGTATATTTGGGAATTTGGGTGTAGCTTCTCTTACTACTTCCTGCTAGAGGGGGTGCTGTATCTTATGGGGACACAAAGAAAATTTTAGGATTATGGAGTAGTCCGTGAGGGTGTATCATATGAGCCAGTTGCCTTGAAACCATTCTGGATGTTGGATCATCTGGGCCATGGTCTCATTGGAGACCTTTCCGGGGGTCTTGGCTGGTCAAACCTGATGTATCTTAATCTGGAACAAATTCATAGCCTCTGGCTTTCTGTGGAAACAAAAGCAGAGCCTCCTTTCCAAAGCAACATATCCTTAGATCCAAATTTTGAAGTCAAGGTATCTTTAAAATATACATATTGCCTTAATTCAACAGCTTTTACAATCAAATGTTTTTCTGCAGTTTAGAATCCCAAAGACAACACAATCCAGATTCTCTGTGTGATATCCATCTTTATGTGGCTTATTTTTTATACTACCTTTGCTGTCTTTTTAAAGACTTTATTTTTAAAAACTATGTATTTTTTGTATAACTGTATATATTCCTTTTTCTCTCTCTTCCAAGCCTACATATATTTTTACACACATTGTAAACTATTCCATCTGGATCTGCCTTATTGTGAATCTCTTGCTTTAAACTGCAGCGTTTCTAAGACTGAAACAGCAGCTGTAGCTGATGGCTCTGCCCCTGTCAGCTCCCCACCATGGTGGTGGTACAGTTTACTGCCAGCTCTGGGTCTGGAGCCATGTGTACCATCAACTATCAGAAGCAGTTTATCAAATCAGCGTATAGCCCAGAAACCTCTTTTTTTTTTTAACTAGCAAAGGCTAAATCCACCACACAGCAGCAGCATAATGTGCCACTTGGAGATGCCTCCTTCCTACCATACTGCAGGTCAAGCTCGCACGCCATGAACCTGCCACAGTAGCTCAAACCTGCAGGCTGCCACTAACTTGGGAGAACTAACTAGGAAGCTGTTTTTAGCTCCATTTTACAATCTTGTTTCTCAGGTTTTAGGTGGAAACTCTTGCCCCACGTTGGGCACCATTTGTAGGTGGAGAGCTTCTCTCCAGCTCCCGCCAAGCCCTGGCAGTCCCTCAGCCCACTTATAAAATAAACACACAGACTCTTATATTATTTAAACTGTTTGGCCTAATGGCTCAGGCTTCTAACTGTCTAGTTCTTACAACTTAAATTAACCCATTTCTATAATTCTATACCTTGCCACATGGCTCGTGGCTTACCAGTATGTAGTTGGTACTCATGGCAGCAGCTGGCACCGTCTCTTGACTCATTCTTCCTGTTCCCAGAATTCTCTTCTCTGCTTGTCTCGCCTATACTTCCTGCCTGGCTACTGGCCAATCAGCATTTTATTTATACAGAGCGATATCCACAGCACTTAACAGAAACTGTGAGGTCCAGGGCCTCCTCTGACTGTCTCCCTGGAGTATATTTTGAACCTCCAAGGAGGTGGCATTGTCCTGGTCTCAAGACTGTGATGTCAGTTGTGACTATGTGTTGGAAGAGTTCCTATTTCTTATGTGGCTTTATGCTTCATGAGAAACACAGGTTCTTTTCTCATCCTGTGGAATATCCTATAGACTTGGACAAAGGTCATCAAGAGTGATCTTAACAGCACTACCTGGAGCTCCCTTTGTGCCACATTGACCCTGATTTTTCCCAGTCTCTATGGCAGACATCTCTTATTGAAGGTCTAAAAAACACCCTTTATGTAGGAACCATGTATTTGAGAGGACAAGCTCCAAGATTAGTCCCTGCCAATCTAGGCATAAGCAATGTTGGCACCCAGAACTTCCTGGGCAATTCCTCTGCCATCCTGAGGGCTCAGATGTCCTGGTGCTGGTTTGGAAACATACAGCAACTCTGGCCCTGGACAGTGTCCTTTGGCTGTTATGTGCAGGGGCACCACACATCCTGGTAGTTGCTGAGGCACAGTCTACTATTTTCATGATCCTCCAAAGTCAGGATTGAAGGGGAGCGGAGTCATATAACCATAAAGTCACAAGGTGCTGAAGTCAAAGGGGAGTGTGGCTTACATGCCAGGCAAGAGTGACAGATCCTGCAGAGCCTGGGAAGTCCTGGGCCACTCGGAAGTGACCTTGGACTCTTTCTTGGTTATGTTCCTTGTAGTCTTGGAGAATTGTCTGCTTCAGTTCCATCACTGAGGAGAGGATCCACTTCATCTGTGGGGAAGGGTAGATAAGGTTGACCTTTCCCACCTGCAGTCACCTCCAGCCATGTGGTGATCCAGGGACACTAGAACCATCGTCATGCCCCTCCAGCAATGTGAGTGAGCCAGGAACAACTCCTACCCTCTGTGGGTGAGTGTTTTGTTAGGATTTCCGTTGCTGTGAAGAGACACCATGACCATGGCAACTTATAAAATGGAAATCATTTAATTGGGACTTGCTCCCAGATTCAGAGGTTTAGTCCATTATCAGTATGGTGGGAAGCATGGTGGCGCACAGGCAGACATGGTGCTGGAGAGGAGCTGAAAGTTCTACATCTAGATGGGCGGGCAACAGAAAGACAGCAACGCTGGGCCTGGCTTAGACATTTGAAACCCCAGAGCTCACCCCCAGTGACACACCTCCTCCAACAAGGCCACACTTACTCCAGCAAGGCCACATCTCCTAATGTCACTCTCTAAGCATCCAAATATATAAGCCTGTTGGGGCCATTCTTATTTAAACCACCACATTCCACTCCCTGGCCCCCATAAGCTTGAACCATATCATAATTCAAAAATGCATTCAGTCAAACTTCAAAAGTCCTGTAGCCTATAACAGTCTCAACACAGTTTAAAAGCCCAAAGTTCAAAGTCTCTTCTGAGACTGATGGCAATTTCTTAACTGTAATCCCTTGTAAAATCAAATGAAAAAGCAGATCACATATAATGACACAAGATATATATTATCATTCCAAACGGGAGGAAATTCCACAATTTCTTACTTGTATTCTTGACTCTAAAGCCAGAACCACATGGCCAAAGCTGCCAAGTTCTTCTGCTTGCTTGGGCTGGAGCTTAGTTCCTTCATTCAAATATATTTTCACCACTTTTCTGTTTTTGATGGTTTCACTGCCTAAGCTTGACTGCCTTGGAGCTCACTCAGTAGACCAGGGTGGCCTCAAACTCAGAGATCCTGCCTCTGCCTCTTGAGTGCTGGCAATAAAGGTGTGCACCACCATGCCTGGCTCTAAACTTTTCTTTAATTCCCTTTGACAATTAGAATCTTCGCTGGGTGGGGTCTTGCCCTGAAACCACCACCCCCTTTATTCCATTTAGCCTCAGGCTTTGATCTGTTTATCTACTTGAACACGGGATTTAGCTAGATCACACCTCCTAATGTTCCTTTTCTCCTCAAACTGCACATTTATATTTTCCTTGCTCAGCTTGTTCCTCTTCATTATCGATTTGCATAAGAGCGACCACTAATAACCAAGTAACACAGCCGATATCAGGCTGTTTTGACATCTCCTCTGCCAATGCCATTAATCCAAAACTCTTCATTTAGCCCCAGGTCGACTTTTTGGACAAGGGCAGAGAACAGCCACATTCTTTACTAAAATATCACAAGAACAATATTTAGGAAACTTACGAATACTCAGCTCAGAAACCACTGGAGCTGGCCACCATAATTTCCATCGTTCTCAGCACCGCTGTCTTCTCTGCCCCTTATAAATACCTTTTTATTAATAAATAAATTGGCCCATTAAATATCACTTAAGCATTGAACTGCTTTCCTAATTCCCAGTCCCAAAAATCCACTCTGTGAAGAAACATGGTCAGATCTGTCACAACAATACCAGACTCCTGGTACAACTTCTGTCTTGGCCACTGTTCTATTGCTGTGAAGAGACACCATGACCATGGCAACTATTATAAAATGGGGGCTTGATCACAGATACAGAGGTTTAGTCCCTCACCATCATGGCAGAAACCGTGGTGGCACACAGGCAGACGTGGTGCTGGAGAGGAGCAGAGAGTTCTACATCGGGGTCAGCAGGCAGCAGGAAGAGAACAACACTGGGCCTGGCTTGAGCATCTGAAACCCCAAAGCCCACCCCCCAGTGACACACTTCCTCCAACAAGGCCACACCTACTTCAACAAGGCCACACCTCCTAATGCCATTCTCTAAGCATTCAAATATATGAGCCTATGGGGGCCATTCTTACTCATACCACCACAGTGAGCCAGGGACTACCACCTCTAGCCATGTGGGAACCTGGAGGATGCTGTGGAGGAAAAAAGAAGATACAGTGGATGACAGGGTGAGGATAGGATTGGGAACAGCAAAGGAACATGGAGCATCAGGCAAGCAGTGTGCGAACAGAGTGGGGGACAACTTGGTGGAAAGCATAGAAACAAAATTAGGAGAGAATGGCCAGTGTGGGACAAGCTTGGCGCAGTGGTTTGAATAAGAATGGCCCACACAGGCTCATATATTTTAATGCTTAGTCACCAGGGAGTGGCACAATTTTAAAGAAAGGATTAGGAATATGGCCTTTTTGGAGGAAGTATGTCACTGGAGATAGGCTTTAAGGTTTCAAAAGCTCAATCCAAGCCCAGAATCAATCTCTCTCTCTCTCTCTCTCTCTCTCTCTCTCTCTCTCTCTCTCTCTCTCTCTCTCTCTCTCTCAGCATATGGATCAGAACATAGTACTCAGTTACTGCTCCAGCACCTGCCTGCATGCTGCCATGCTCCCTGCCATGATGATAATGGACTAAGCCTCTGAAACTGTAAGCAAGTACCAATTACATGCTTTCTTTCATTTGAGTTGCCTTGATCATGGTGCCTCTTCACAGCAGTAGAATAGTAACTAAGACAGTTGGGTAGTATGGAGACAATGTGGGGGATCTGGGTAAATTGTAGGCATAGCATTAAAAAAAAGGCATGAGAGTATAGAAAACAGCATGGGAAAGTACTAGAGAAATCATGGTACATAAAAGGTATACCAGGCAGGTATCATATGACACTCTGAGGGCTAGCCTAGGACACTCTGAGGAAACCACAGGGATAGTATGGGGAAACATGGCCACAGTGTGGAGACAATGGTAACAACTTGGAAGATCTGTATGGACAGTGTGTAGACAGCTTGGGGACAGTATGGACATTGTGGGGACAGTGGGGGAAGACTGAGGCGATGGTATTGCCAACTGTGAAGAGTGTGACGGTGGCGCTGTAGCACACGCTGAGCAGGAAGAGGCTGATGAAGATGGTGATGGTCATCCAGAGCCCGTCCAGCTCCCTGTCCAGGGCCTCCGCACAGGTCTTGTCCAGTTCCAGCTCTGCACAGAAAAGGAGAAGCCAGTGTTTGCAGTAACAAGGTAGGGCTAGGGTGATTTTCTGTGTGGCAGAGTAGGTCTTTGAGGAGGCAAGCGAGGTAGGAGCAGCTAAGGTGAGCGAGTAGACCCCTCTTGGGGGCCAAGTCTGCCTTCTGCCCTCCCTGGGCCAGCAGGCTCAGTTCCCAAAATTGCTCCATCTCTGTCCCTGGGCTCAGCCAGACATGCAGGGCCTGATGGTGATCTGGACTGTGAAGAAACTCTCCTTGTACACCTACTCCCTCAGTACTAAAGCTGACTAGGCTGAAACAGAGCCTGTGACCCTTGAGGACAGTGGCTATGAAGCCCTCCTGACCTACTGTCTGTCCCCTGGTGACCAAGCCCAGAGAGTCAGAGTGATGGCAGAGCCTGTGTCTGGTGATGCTTGGATGCCAGAAAGGGTCCACGTTGGGAAGTGAGCCAGACAACTTACTATGAAGGATCAGCGATTGTATGGAGTGGGAATGCAGGCCTGAATGTCCAGGAATAGATTGGACCCCTCTAGGTCCATTTGTATTATTGGCAGACTGGGTGGAAATTCTTAGAAGATGACAGTTGTGTCTGTCTCAGATGACCTACATGTGGATGTTGAGTAGGATTCTTGAGTGGACCTGGAATTGAACATGGTGTCCATTACCAGCTGATATGTATTCATTGTACGCACGGGTGTGTGTATAGTGCTGCATATACTGGGTGATGCTCAGCTAGTTTGTTCACATGGATGTGACCTGAGCGTAGACTAAGCAGTCCTGTTAAATAAAAAACATAGAGCCAAATATAGGAGTGAAAGACTTAGAGATCAGAGAAGCCACCAGCCAACCTCACCTCACCAACTCTGCAGCTTCCAAATGTGTGTTACTTCCTGTCTTACCCAAGCCTTTATGGCCTTGCTGTTCTGCCCTCCCATTGACTATCTAGCCCAGCTACCTCACTTCCTTGTCACTGCCTGTCTGTAGAGACCTCCAGGTCTCTATGGTTGGTACTGGAATTAAAGGCATGTGTCACCACACTTGGCTCTGTTCCCTAGTGTGTCCTTGACCACACAGAGACCCTGCCTGATAAGTGATCAGATTAAGGGCATGTGCTACCACTGCCTGACTTCTATATTTACTTAAAATGGCTTGTTATTTCCTCTGATCTCCAGGCAAACTTTATTTATTAACATACAAATAAAATATCACCACACCTGAGCATCCATGTTAGTATCCAGACTGTGGTACTGCTCTTCCCAGGGCTAATCTGTGTCGTGTGCACTTCCATGTCATCTATCTATCAGCTAAACTAGACTCTTGGGTCACCCTGACTCACATCCACCACCACACATGTGCTTGATGGTCAGTAAGATCGTGAGCATATCCTTCAGCTTTGTTGGGGGAAGAAGAAACAAGTAGTCCACCTAGGATTTCAGGAGCTGGTCAGGAGAGATGAGTCAGGACCTGGGCCAGCCCCAGTGTAGGGATGCATGGAATTCTCATCATTCTCCTGGGGCTGGAGAGCAAGGCATGGTAACTCATCTGAACACTTAGGACACTTGTGAGTAGTGCGCCCAGAGCTTCTGGGCTCTGCAGGGAGAAAGCTTAGCATTACTGGTGTATGAAAACAAGGCACCAAGCTCAGGAGAGAAGAGTTTGGCCCTGGCATGGGCTCAGATTAGACCCCTCCTGGATATCACTCTTGGTAAGTCAAGGTGTCCACCTCTGTGTGTCCGAGGTACAGAACATGAGTGTTTGGCCCCGAGGATCACTCCTCAAGCGGGAGGAGCACAAGCTCCAGGAGAGAGGAAAGGGATTCCTTGCTCCCCTCGGCTTAGTGCTCTTCTGGGGCTGAGAGGACGACCCCAGCGTCACTTCCGGGGAACCTTGTCTCTCCTGACTGTGCTCTCACTCACTTTCTTGTCCACCCTGATCTGCCAGCTGGGCGGACTGCAGGTGATGGTCTGGCTGGGCTAGTGGAGGAGGCAGAGAGGCTGTTGCGCTTGCAGGTAGTCCCAGGGTAAAATGGGAGTGTTAAACGCGCCGGGATCCTCTTCAGAGGGAGAGATGGTATAAGTTTTTTCCACCCAGAAGGCTGGGAGTGGATAGCCTAGTGACCTTTGTGCTGTCTGTATGACTGAGACCAACCCAGATCCCTACCCCCAAGACCCTTAAGGTGTCACATGTCGTTAGTCTATAGAGCCCATCTTTATGGAAGGTGTCACTTGTACTTTACAAAGACTTTCAATGCAGGCATGCCTTAAGCTTTGTTGTACACATGGGACTGAGTTAATTATCACCAGGAAACTTTTTTCCAAATTATACTGTACTTAAATATGCCTAAAATAAACTGCCCTGGGTTAGACCCTCGAAGTTTAAATCAGCATTGGCTACTGAGTTGTGTTGAACTGAACTTCTTTCTTACCTCACACACATTGACATTCCGCTGGCTGTGGTGTTTGCAGAGACCCCCACACCGAATGCTGGTGGACACATTCACTGGGCTGTTGAAGGAGTAGAGCCCAGACTTTAGGACAGATAAAAAGGTCACTAGACATAGCTATAACTCCAGGGCATGGTCACTGACCAGGCAGCCAAGGGTCACTGTAGACCCAAATGTGTCCCCACAGCTAGGGCTCAGGTATAAGACAGATGCTGCCATAGTACTTGATACAAGAGAAGGAGAGTGTGTAATCATGCTGCCAGACATGACTGAGCACATGCACTTGGAAACTCTCAGTCCTCAGCTTCCTCAGGGCCCTAGCCTTCTATAAATCTCAAGCAGGGTCCAGAACTGGGCTCGTAGGTATTACATGCACACCTGATGAGCTCTACCTGCCTCATCTTCATTCTTTTTAACCTACGGATCACCAGGCTAGGCCAACTCTGTGGCAATTTGAGCTCATCCCATCCCCAGTCCACATCCAGAAAGTTGCGGGACCAGCTGTCCAGGAAGGCTCTCTATCTACCACTCTGATGCCTTTTCCTCCTGTACTTCATGGTTACAGAGATGGTCCATGTCAGTGTTCAATGACCAACCACAGCCAGCTCAGCTCAGGGGCCTGCAGACCCTTCCCCATTTCTGCCTGCCCTTGGCTCTTTCTATTTCTTAGGTAGCTTGTCACACTCTGGCCTACTAGTCCCTTACTTGACTAGTGGTTCTTGTTCTCAGGGCCCCTGAGCTCTCAACAATCCCAATGCCCCAGCCCTGGCTTTGTCCTGAAAGCTGTGTCTTCTCAAGTTGGCACTGAGACAATCAGCACCCTTTCTAGTGTATGGACCCACATCCTGCCCTGATATAGCCCACCAGGAGCCCCCTTCTCAGCCCATGCCCCAGCCTAGCCACCCCAAGCTCCTAAATTTGTGTTCTGGGTCTCAGCCTTGGAACTCAGAACTCTCAGGTCTTCTTCGGCTTCCTGAGGTTCGCATCAGCATCCTATGCTACAGTTTTCCAGCATGGGAAGCCCTGACCTGTCCTCTCCTCCCAGGCCGAGACCTGTTTCTTGTTCTCTGCAGAGCACCTTCCTGATGAGGTCTTCTTAACCTCCTGGCTCCCTGCCTTTCTCTTACCCTTCACAACGCCTCTGCCTTCTTTTCCCCTACATGATGTCAGTGTCACTGAGCCCAGAGAAACACCTTACCAGCCCCAGGCCTTCAGGATGGGGTGGACCCTCACCCTCTCAGAGGCTAGCCAGTCCCTTGGCCCCTCTGGCCCTGCACCACCCCCTTCAGTCCTAGGCTCTACTGGCCTCCCTTTCCCCTTCCTGCACCCACCCTCCTCCAAACCCTGAATGAGCTCCTTCCTCCACTCTGTGGGAGCCTCTGCCCTGTGCATCTCACTGTTACAGCAGGTTGGATCTCCCGGTTCCACATCCTCATAAGCCCCTGGCATCAGCACTGGAATCCCTGTTCCACAGCTGCAATCCATCAGGTTCCCATGGCAATGCCAGTGTTAGGAACCTTGTGGACCAGGTGACCAGGCCCCCTCTTAATTTTTCCCAAGGGCTCCTCCTGAGTCCCAGCATGGCTTCTCTCTGTAGCCAAGATTTCTCCTTCTTGAAAACTCAGCCAGAGCCCCGAGCCTCTTCCTTTTGCCATTCAGTTTGTACTCCATACTCTGTCACAGCCCTTAGTCTTTTCCCTGTGCCTCGGGCTTGTCTGGGTTTTCTTGAGATAGTCCTAGCCAGAGACAGTGACAAGGAGAGATGGTCACCAAGACTGGTCTTAGGTCAGACCTGAATGAGAGGCCCAGGTACTCTCCAGGAAAACTTCTCCAATGAGGTAGTCAGGAAAGAGTGGGCATAATCACTCAACCTCAACCAGCCCAGAGACCCCTGAAAGCCCAGGTGCACAGTCTCAAGGGTACCGCCTCACCCACCCCCACACATCCACATGAAGCAATCTCAGTCAGGTTGGACTCTCCCTCACCCCCTAACACAGAAACCCCCAGAATAAAGGGGAACTTCAGGAAATGCCTTAAGCCACCCACTGCCAATCCTGTTCTTAGTCATGCATGGGGAGGAAGTGGGGTGGCATTCGCATCTCTGGGACAAGGGCTGTGACTCTGGGAAAGACAAGAGAAAGCCAGAACCAAAACAGGAAGAGAAGCAGTTGCTTTCAAGGCTTCCACATAGGAGTTGGTTCAGCAGAGAGAACGGAGCTGTGAAGGGAGAGGACCAGAGACGGGGGGCATCCCTGGCCCTTCCGGGTCTTTGAGTCATCATATCACAGGAGACTGGGAAGGAGTTGACAGACCAACCCTGACAGAAGAACCCTGTGTGTTGAAGAGGAAGGTTCCTGCCTGCAGCCTGGTGTCAACCAAGCAGACTCTGGGAGCCCGTGGACAGAAGCACAACAAGCAACTAGAGCTCTGCACACCCACAGATAGACCGGCCAGCGGAAGCCTCAAAGAGGCGATAGGATATGGCAGAAAGCCTGAGGGATGGGTTTGGCCTGGACTACGGGTTGATAGAGCCCAGACACTGAGCCAGTGAGGAAAAGAGAGCCAACTGGGCGACAACATTGCTGCAGAGGCCTGTGGTAAGGAAACAGGAGAGTGGGGAGAGTAACATGCAGGAGCTCATCTGGGAATGCCTTTAAGCCTGCTGGGAAAAGATGAGAGCCAAAGCAGGTACTCTGGGGTTCAAGGATTAATCCCAGCATCCAAGAGAAACACCAGAAATAAAGCCAAACCTTAACTGAAAGACAAGATAGAGAGAAGTCCAAGGAGCTCAAAGGACCAGGGAGGACAGCTTCAGGTGAGCTGTGGAGAACAGTGCTGGAGGAGGCAGAGCAAGCCCAGGAGATCAGGGAACCAGCAGAGCAGCTACATGGGGCTCCTGTGAGTAGGAGTCTGGCTGGATAGAGAAACCCCAGAAACTCAGGGAACAGGCTTAACAGCTGTCATGGGGCTGAGGGGTGTACAAGCATGGGTCACCGAGCTGAACTGCCACAGTTCAAACAAAGATAAATAGGAATGCTAGGGGTCTAAGACTGAACAGCTACTCAGGATGGGTAGATAGGAGGGTTGGGGGTCAGGTCATCCCCAGGAGCACAGGAAGCCAAGCTTGGCAGATAAAGGTAACCTGGGGCAAACAGGAGTGTTGGGGACCAAGTTGAGCAGATGTAGAAAAATTGGGGCAGGTGGGAGTTAGAAATGGGGACACAGGCCGACCAGTACATGGCAACTGGGGCTGACAGAAGAGCTGGGGTCCAGGGCATTCCGGGAAGCTCAGTGGACCATGATGAGGTACACAAGGAAATGAGGGAGAACAGTGCTGGGAACTCAGTTCATCTCCCAGGACCTTAGGGAACCAGGCTGAGCAGCACAGGGGAGCTGAGGCCCATGACAGAGCTAGGAGGAGACACAGAGAAGTCCCAGGATTCTGGAGATCAGTTCTATCAGCTACAGAGGAGCTGGAACAGGTAAGAGTGGTGGACCAGGCTGAGCAGCACAGGGGAGCTGCAGGGGGTTGGGCACACTGGGGCTAGCTGGGTAACCACAGGAATTCAGGACCAAGACAAAACAAATGAAGATGGCCTGGGGATAGGTGGGAATGCTGGGTACCTAGACTCGCCCCAAGAGTTTAGGGAACCAGGCTGAGTAGCTACAAGGCTGATCTGATGCCCACAATAGAGACACCTAAGGGCTCAAGAGCTCAGGTCAAACTCCCTTCTGAGCTAAGAACAGCACAGGGGAAGGACGAGAGGCAGGAATTACCAAGTCATCCTCTGGAGCCTAGTGGAGTAGCCAGGACTGTGGGTAGCAAGCCAACAGGAGTAAGACTGGTGAGGCCAGCAAGGGCAAGTGACAGAGGTCTGATCAGACACCATTCCAGGCCAAGATGAGCATTACAGGGGAGTGAAGCAGGCAGAAGTGGTAGGGATCATCTGAGAAGCTCAGGGAAGCCAGAGTGCATGGAGAATCTGGAGAGTCCGGGAGGCCTGAAGAGTTCAGAAAACAAGAAGACTACACACCTACAACAGAGATAAGGCAGATGAGGGTGAAAATGGGTTGAGAAGCTACAGTGGAGTCAGCATGTATAGGAAGTGAATAGTTACAGGGAAACTGGAGCAGATCAGAGTGTGGGGATCTAGGCAGAGCAGCTAGAGGGGATCTGGGGTGGGGGACCACATTAAGCTAATGCAGGCGAGCTGGGGGATCCTGGCTAAGTAGACACAGGGGAGCTGGGATATGTAGAAGTGAAGGATTCTAGGCTTGGCAGTTGCTGGGAATCCTAGCTGAGGGGAGTGTGGGGACCTGGCTGAGCAATTACCAGGGATCTGGAGCTGAGAGGTGTATAAGGTACCAAGCTGAACAGCTGAAGAGGAGCTGAGGCATTTGGGAGTGTAGGGGACTAGGCTGAGCAGCTACAGGGGAGCTAAGGCAGCAGGATGTGCAGGGAGCCAAGCTGAGCAGCTACAGTGGAGCTCAGGCAGGAGGATGTGCAGGGATCCAGGGGAGTTGAGGCAGCAGGATGTGAAGGGAGCCAGGCTGAGCAGCTACAGGGGAGCTGAGGCAGGAGGATGTACAGGGATCCAGGCTGAGCAGCTACAGGGGAGCTCAGGCAAGAGGATGTTCAGGGATCCAGGCTGAGCAGCTACAGGGGAACTGAGGCAGGAGGATGTGCAGGGATCCAGGCTGAGCAGCTACAGGGGAGCTGAGGCAGGAGGATG
>CABHPH010108213.1:18038-59741 GCA_902168325.1 Peromyscus nudipes | reverse complement strand
GGGGAGGGGTGTATGATAACTGTGCTGTGGGGGAGGGGTGTATGATAACTGTGGTGGTCAGAAAGATGGACCCAGCTTAGACACGCATAACTCAGGGAGACTGCTTGAATTTGTTCCTTTTGAGAGATCCTTTATTTCTAATCTTTAAAGTAATTATCTCTCCACCATTGCTCAGATTTGGAGTTGTGGTTTTATTTTGTGTGCTTTGTGTTTCTGATGTTTGGAACACCCTCGGGATGTCTCTGGAAAGCCAGTTATCCTCACAGGTGACTCCTACTGAGTCACAGCAGGTTCTAGAGCGGTGAGCTCACCCACCAACCTGGAGCTGCTGCCCCCCTTTCTATTTTAATTACTGGTTCCAGTTTACCACAGAGGGAAGTGGCCCTCACTAGCTGTGCTTCTCAGAGCATCAAGTGGGGTTGTCCTCCCGCACTGCCCCCCCCTCCCCATATTGAGAAGTGGCTTCTGTTCCATTTTATATGCAAATAGCAAAAAAAAAAAAAAAAAAACAAAAAACAAAAAACACCAGACCCCTTTGAGCTCCCTCCCTGGCCACAGCGTCAGGTGTCATTTTCAGTGTTCTGCAGACTGTATGCTCGCTGGACTTCTGACACAGTTCCTCACCTCAGTGCATCAGCACTTGACTCCCCAGCAGCTGGGTATATTTCCAGTTAGGTTCCCAAGCTATGCTATTACAAGAAGAAGTCTTTTCCTCTTATTAAAAAATCTTATCTACAAGGAATGGAGAGCTAGCTCAGTGGTTAAGAGCACTGACTGCTTTTCCAGAGGTCCTGAGTTCAATTCCCAGCATCCACATGGTAGCTCACAGCCATCTGTAATGATGTCTGGTGCTCTCTTCTGGTGTGCAGGCAGACATGCACATAAAGCACTTGTGTGCATAAAATATATAAATAAACCGGGCGGTGGTGGCTCACGCCTTTAATCCCAGCACTCGGGAGGCAGAGGCAGGCGGATCTCTGTGAGTTCGAGGCCAGCCTGGGCTACCAAGTGAGTTCCAGGAAAGGCGCAAAGCTACACAGAGAAACCCTGTCTTGAAAATCCAAATATATATATGAGCTTAAAAATCTTATCTACATATGTAACCCCAGTATCCTGCCTATTTTAATGTATAATTGAGATGGCTATTAACGGCTTCCTTTTCTCCCATTAAAACCACTCTCACTCAAAAACAGAAATATTCTCAGAACTTGGAATTATTAGAATTTGCGATTTTTGTAGCCGCTGGTGTTAACAATATAATGATCTATTTCTACAGCTTCCAGTGACTAGACTAACAATCTAATTAAGAATTCGCCAGGTTAAGCTTAAGTGTTGCCTGCTTTATTCTTAATTTGTAGACTTGAATCATCATGTTCCCCCTCTACAAAAGAACCAGAAAGGAAAAGAAAAGAGTTGTTTCCAATGGCCTCAGATCAACCAAATCATGAAAAAGAATTCAACAAGGTATGGAATATGACGAGATCCATTCTTTCAGCTCTAAAGTCTCTGCATAAAATTGGCTTTAAAATCTTCCTTCATGCTCCCTTCTTTTTCCTGCTGTACTGTCTCCAAAAGAAATAATCCACCAAGCAGATAATTCTGATATTCTGTGTGAACACAAATCTTGGGTTATTCTGCTAGCGGGAGACTGCAGATGAAATGTGGAGGCGTGCCTTTGTGAGCGAGTGCAGGCAGGTGCCCAGCATGTGGGTGACCTTGGGGGACCTGCCTGCACACCTCATCTAGGATGGGGCGGTTGGTACTGTAGACAGAGTGAACGAACGTCTGTCACCCCAGAGAGGGCACTGACTGTAGATGGGGGGAAGGATTCCACTCAAGGCTCACTTGGTAAACCTATGAGTTTATTGATTACCCTCAGAAGGGGGCATAGTTACAGGACCATGTGTGATTCAGAGGCAGCTACATCACTGCAGAGACCTGCAGGAGGAGGATGCATCACAGAAGTTGCATCCCTGGAGCTCTTGGCTGGCAGCTCTGCTGCGGTCTCCTCGTCCCATCAGCTGTTAACTGCTGAGAACAGTGGCTGGACCTGGGGTACCTTACAACTTTCTGGGCCCCTGGGCTTACCTTGCAGGGGGTTGTTAGTTTCCTGAGTCTTATAAGCTCTGTTTTCAGTGCCAAAGGGATTGTCTCAACTCAGAGGAACTAGAAACACACCTTCCAACACCCTGAGGTTATGATGGGGGTGAAATGAACCGGTATCCGTTGATATTCCTGTGGCTCTTACCGTGTGCCAGGAACAAACTGTCCCAAGGATTTAACAGCCTAACGTCACTCAGTCCTCACAATCATCTTTAAAAAACGAGATCTATGTCATCCTCTTTCTGCTTTTTAGAGGAAACTAAGACACAAAGAAGTTGAACAGATTCTCCCACATTACACAGTAAGTGGTAGACACAAGTTTTGAATGTAGGCTGTCTTACCCCAGAGACTACATACCTACCTCTGTTAAAATCCATGAGCTAATGCAAGTCACATGCTTAGAACAGGGCCTGGCTCAGAGGAACACATGACAGATGTGGCCTATGGTGGTTTGGGCCACACCCACATTTCTGAGGGCCCAGCATAGACCAAGCACTCTGCCAAGAGCTAAACACCTTAGATGAGGAGGGTGTGGACATGGTTCATATGGAGCCTGCGGTTCTTCATTCTCCTACAACCAATATATCCTCCTGGTAATTATTCCCCAGTTGCAATAGGAAACACATTGGAATGATAGCTCCTGACTGGGTGTGGCAATTCATACCAATCCTAACACTTGGGATGCTTAGGCAAGAGGATTGCAAGAAGTCTGAGGCCAGCCTAGGCTATACATCAAGACTCTGTCTCTACCCTTCAGCCCTTAAAAGACAGATCCTGGCAGAGCTGGCTGAGAACTAAGCAGGTCCAGCACAGAAAAGGTGTGAGAGAGCAATTGTTGTTGCTCTCCTGTTTTGAACACTGTTACCACGTAATCCCAGAAAACTGATTTTGAAAATATAACTTTCAAAAACTGCTCTTTATTGATATTCCCAGAGATTGTGCCGTGGTAAAGGAGTGACTAACGCTGTGTAGAGTTGGACTCTCCTGCAGCTCAGAGGCTTCCAACAGAGTCAGAAATACAGAGTAAAGAATCCTCTGAGTCAGCCTCTGAGGTGGAAGGAGAGATCAAGGCACAGATCTCCCAGGCCCCAGAGGCCCAGGCAGCAGCACTGTGCAGGGCGATAGTGCATGGCCAGGGTAACTAGCTGCAGCTTCCAGGAGTGTCGGCAAAGAGCATTTCCATTCCATTGTAAAGACACCAACAAGTGCCATGCGCTATGAATCTTGTGAGTGGTTTTTCTTTTGTGGGTACAGAGCTGTTTTTAGTCCCTTATTTTGTGATAAAATTCACATTTAAAAAAAAAGCCATGTCATTGGAAGCACCAATAAATTCATCTCATTTAGAAACATGCTCTGTGGAAGAGCATGTTGTTTTACTATCTAACTAAAGCAATAAAAAAAATCTTAATCCTCTTTCAGAATAGCATATTCATTTTCTTAATTTTCTGACTTTCATTTTTAAGAGGACCATGCTAAAGTATACCACAGGGACATAAACAGTGAAATCTAGACTGTCACACTGCAGAATAATATGATTGCTTCACCAAATAAACTGTAAGGAGGAAAAATAGAGAGATGGGAATCAAAGAGATTCAGAGGGGGTGAGCAAGACAGCCCAGTAGATAGAGGGGCTTGCTGCTAAGCCTGATGACCTGAGTTCCATCCTCAAGAGTCACGGTAGGAATGAACCAACACCTATGAGCTCTCTGGACCTCCACATGGGTGCTGTAGCATGCACGTGAATGCCCAAACAAATGTAATTTAAAGAGACCCATCATGTGTTCTGGGGTTAGGTCTCGCCACCGAGACTCTTGTTTTGGTGAGCTGGATAACACACCCCTGGTTCCTATTTGCTGAATGGCAAAGTTGAGACCATGTGATTTCTAAGTCACATTTCTAATCTTAGTAATCAGAGCAGGCCCAGATAAGGAGTGGGTGGTGCCTAGCCTAGGATGCTGCACATCAGCCTCTGGACACAGCTGCCCCCTGCTTTAGGTCATCTTTCCCTGGGTGTCTGTCCTAAACCCTGGCCATCCCAGTGTGCAACCCACTCTGGATGGGGGCACATGTTTGGAAGTGACTGCCTTTCATGAGGACTGTAACTGGAACATGAGATCAGGGGACTGGATGAAGAGACCAGACATACACAAAGAGAGAGCAGAGTGGAAAGAGAGAGCCAGGTGGGCGTGGTGAGCTCCTAATTCAGTTCCACAAACTTGAAGAGCATTGGAGATCAGGACAATTTGACAATGGAATTCTGCCTGACTATTTGGTAATATGGAAGAAGTGATTGTGAAGACATTGTAAAGGTGTTCTGCAGGGAGAGAGGACAGAGAAAGAGCCCTTACTCCTCTTACTCCTTTAGAGATATACACTGGGTTTTCAAAGAGGAAGTATAGAAGAGTCACTTCTCACCTTCCAAGTGTCTGAGTATATTCATGTATGTCTCTGTGGATTTTCTTGGTTTCCCTCTCTGGCCTTATTTCTTGGCACACAGATGATCAAAACACTCCAGGCTCCCTCAGTGAACACAGCTCTCTGGCCCCACCTTGCTGCATTGTTTGCCTGGGAGTTTTCTCCTGGCTTCCATCTACCCTTCAGGATTTTGGGAAGACTATTCTGATACAAGCCCTCCTCTCCCACCTCTCAGCTGGGCTAGGCACCCTCCAGGGCATTCCTCAAACATCAATTCCTACCCTGTGCTGTGAATATGTTTCTTTTTCTCCCCCTGCCCCATATGTGTGTGTTCCGCGAGAGGGCTCACTGTGTACTTTATCTGTCACTCCCAAGAGTGAGGAGCAGGGGGTGGTCTTTAAAACGATGCTGGGGAGTGTGACCAAGGTGGGAGTAACAGGAATAGAGAACAGAAGATCCCAGAGGGTGAACTGGGCTAGATTTGGAAAGTTGGGGGTGGTGAGGAGTCCAGGTCCCACAGGTCCTGTTAGGAGAAGGTGAGTGAAGATGACTCCGAGGGGTCATGAGAAGCCAGGAAGACATTCTAACCAACACAATGTGCTTAGTTACTTAGTGGTTCTGAGATGCAGTGTGGAGTCACAGCTGGCACAGTGGGATTTACACTTTGTATCATTTTTTAAAAACTTTAATTAAAGCCGAGAACTGTGAGTTCTAGTCTCAAATCTGACACTTACTTTTGTATGATTTGAGCAAGTTGCTTGCCCTTCATAGATCCTTTTTTTTTCCCTCCATAAGAAGGTCCTGATGGCCAGACTTGGTGGTGTACACCCATAGTGACACTTTACACATGACAAGAAAGCAATGGACTTTTGGGGTTGGGAGGAAACTATGAACTTAGTGAGGTGCTTGTCCGTCAGCACTGGTCAGAAAGGGGGTGCCGTGGACCGCAGACATCTTAGGGCAGGAGGACTGAGGGAGTCCAGCACAAGCTGCAGCTGCTCCGTGAGTGAGAGGGTTCATGTCTCTGGGTCACTCTCACTGCAGATGAGAAGCCAGCTCTATCAGGAGGAAGACCAATGCTCTGAACAGGAACGCATGAGGAATGAGATCTCCGACCTCACCCAGGAACTTCACCAGAAGGAGATCACTATAGCAACTGTCATGAAGAAAGCTGCCCTTCTGGAAAGACAGCTAAAGATAGAATTAGAAATAAAAGAAAAAATGTTAACAAAGCAACAGGTATGCACGCAGGAAAGCACTCTCCAGGGCTGACTCCTGCTCAGTCCTAGCCCTCCTCCTCCTCTGTCAAGAGCCTTGGGTGCTCAGGGTCAGTGTCTGAGGCTTGGTGTCAGAGATGCTTTGCGGTGCCTCATAAAATCCTGTGCCATACCACAAAGCATCATCAAAGAAACTAAAGACAGGGCGTGCAAGGGTGATCGGCCCCACGCCGGCATTCTCCTGCAGCTGTCTTCCCACATCACATGTACCCTGCTTCCTTTGCGGGTGTTTTCAATAGGCCCTTTCCACTAATGCTTCCCCTCCCACCCCCATACACACACATTTAATAGACTGCCATTAGTGTTTTAAACATGGAGGCTGCAGACTAAACATCCATCCAGCACACAGCTTGTCCTCAGAGACAAGCAGAGATTTCGAGGTTCTATGTTAAGACACCGCAAGGGACACTCATGTACACCCTCCCTCCCTATTTAGTCTTTAAATTTCCCTGCTCTCTAACAAATAGTCAACTTTGTAGCCTGCTTTTGACAGCACAGGTTTTATGGCCTTTTCATTCTAAATCTAGGCACACAAAACATGAACCAAGACAATCTGCACAAGAGCAGTTAAATCATGTGTATTTACAAAAACTGGAAAGAGTAGGCCTCCATCCAATCACAGGCCTTAGACTGACCAATCTATATCATACCCAGGAAAATGGCGACAGGGCGCTGCGGGCAGAGGATACCCAGCTGGCAGAGTGGGCAGCTGCACATGAATGAGACTCATTTTCATTTTCATATGGCCATGTTTCCTAGATTTTGTCAATGAATATATATTCTACAACTTACAGAAGTAAATCTTTATAAAGCGAGAGTTTTATTTAAAAAAAAAAAAAAAAAAAAAAGAGCCTTAGCTATACAAAAGAGCAGGCCAGGAATAGAGGCACACGTCTGGCCTCCCAACCTTCAGGTAGAAATCAGGGAAAGAAAAAAGAAAGATACAAAATGAAGTCATAGGCAGGCAGGCAAGGAAACGTGGCCAAAACACCAGAAGGAACAAATTAAGCATATACTGCTTGCTGTAAAAGTTAATCGGGCGTTAAGAAGCGTAATGAGCAGTCTCTTCAAGAAGGGTTTTTAAAATCGTGGCTCTTCTGGCTGTAGTTCCTATAGATGAGAAATGGAATTTCGGACTTGTTGGGAAAAGGTAAATCGTTATTTAAGTGTTTAAATCCAGCACTGCTCACACAAGAAGAGAGGCCAGGAGAGGGAACAGGGGACCCTGACGAATGGTTCCCTTTCGCCACCACAGAAACGGCTTTGCACCCACGGGACAGAGCTAATGAGCAAGATGACGAGTTCCGCTGTGAGTTTCACGTGTGCCTCTTATCTACTAATCTTTCAGGTCTCGGATATGAGATACAAAGCAGTCCGAACAGAAAACACACACCTGAAAGGGATGATGGGAGACTTGGACCCTGCACGGTACTTGGTAATGCCCTGAATTCATTCCCGGAACTGAACTCCCAGGAGGTGGTTGTCTGGCCTGGGCTGACCCTCTGTGTGGTCACTGAGCATGCGCGCCAGAGCCGGGCGCTGTCTTCCCGCGGTGGCTTGCCCAGGCTGGGACACTTGTTTAGGGCTCAGTTCTGATCACTTCCCAGACACGCAAAACATGCAGTTTCTTGACTTTTAATCCCCAAACCCTATATCCTAGACGGCCCAACTTCAGTGCCAACCTTATGCTCAGTCCGTAAACCCGAATCAGAACGATTTGGCCCGTCCTTACTTGGTTCGTATTTGACTCTGACTTGTTTTGTGACTTGTCCCTTTCAACTGGATGACAAGCAGGAAGTTGGCATAGCCAACAGCTCAGGACATCGGGTACAAAGCAAGCGTTCAGTACTGTTGACTGAATACATGTAGCCCCTGGCTCGACCTAGTCTCACAATCAAGTGAAATGGCTCCAAGCCTCTCGATTCCCGTTGTCTGATGTGGCTGTCGACGGTTGATGTTGAAGAACTTTCGTTGGTTGAAATATTGACATATTAGCATTACTTATTATCTTTTCTTATAGTCACTCAGAGAAAATCCTACCATTATTTTTTTTAACTGTTCAAGGAACAGAAAGGGTAAGATAGGAAAATTTGGCATCATGGTTATTTAAGCTGCCTGTCCCATTAGCCATACATAATGTGAGCAAGTAGGTTGAGGCCTCGGCCGGGCCCCTTCTGAAGCCAATGTTGTATTTCTATCATGCTGTGCACCTGTTCTCACACGAGTCCGTATTCCAGCATGAAGACAGGAGAAGCACCTGGAAGCACTCTCCCTTCTTCCCTGAGCGTGGTTGTGGACCCTGTGACTGCAGTACAGATGGATAAAAAGGGAAGATAAAAAAGTCTCCCTACCTGCTACATTAAACACCTGCCCATCATCTCTGCCTTTTCATTCCCTAGCATGGGACACAAGTTGAAGCGGCTGCCAAGTGTTTGCCTGTACATCTCCTAGGTCACCAGAACCCTGCTGAGGGGCTTCACTCTGTAGGCTTTTAGCTTTGATCACTTATATTATTTGGTTTTTTAAGAACTAAAACGCACGACGATATATAAAGCAGCTGCTAATTACCCACACCCCTTTCTCCAGCCCCACTTGGGCAGCAGAGGGCTCTGTGGTGGTGAGCAATGGTGGCTCCCATAGCTTTTTCCCAACCATTCCCACAGATAAGGTAGGAGATGGAGTCTCCTACAACATAGGTGTGAAACTCAAGCGTTGCCCAGAGCTGACCTCCAACTGTGTGTGTGTGGACAGCAGTACAAGTCAGCAAGTCCTAGGAAACTTTACACTCATCTAAACTGCACATAATTGTCTATGAATTAACCATAATGTGCATGCAGGTGACTTCAGAGCACACGTTTTCCTTGCTTCCGCCTCTCCATCCCTGTCTTCCACATCTCGTCCCTTGTACCAGGCAGATACAATGACTCCTCAGTTTGTATCTATCGCTTTGTATATTTACATACCATACGTACATATATGCTTATTTGAGGATTTTATCATAAAAAAAAAATAAAGGGTGACAGGGATAGAGGGGATGGCTCAGAATTTCAGAGCATTTGCTGCTCTTGTATAGATCTGATTCAGTTCCCCACCCCAAGATGGCAGCTCACAATGACCTGCCAAGTTCGGTTCCAGGGTATGTGATGTCATCTTCTGATCCCCTCAGGCTCCTGTACATATAAGGCACACGTACATACACACAGAGGTACACAGAGATACATATAATTATTTTTGAAAACCTAGGTCCACATACCTCTACATGCCACACTTCTATGTGTCTTATTTTTTTTGGCTCCAAAATGCCTTTCCACACCAACTGGCTGAAGCATAGTCTACCCTTTATAATAGTTGTGTAATATTCCATGGTGTTGATATATCAAAATGTATTAGACTGTTTTTCATAAGTATTTTAGTCCTAGTGTATTTGACTCTGTTTTTGTGTTTTCACCTGGATAAATAGGTCATAAAACTCCCAACACATACATCTTGGAGCAGCTTTCTGGGGGAGGAGCCATGCTCAGGGGACATGTGTGTTTTAATGTTAATATCGTTACCACAGCCTGTTTCTTTTGCAGCACTGTGCTTTCTTATTGCCAGAACTGTTGCTACAGTAACTTTTCCAGCGGCACTTTGATTTCCATCCCCTGCCAAGAGGCACGCATCTGTTTCCTGCCATAGTTGACAGTCTGTAACAATATGAATTAGACACACTTTATGCATATTTTCTCTGATGTTAGTTTTCTTTTGCTTGTCAATTTATAGAAGCATTTTCAAAGTCTATTTTCTGTAACTTTATATTTTTGTGATACAAGAAGTTTTAAACTTTGACTTGCCAAAAATCACCCTCTCTTGATGGATATGTTTGGAGCTTTCTTCTTTGGTAATAGGGTTTTCCACACATATGAATACGCTTTTGTATTTTTTCAGAAGTTTTATATTTTCCATCCAATTGTTCAATCCATTTAAATTGTACTTTGAAATGAAATGTGTAATAGCTCAGTTAAAATTTTCATGTAGACTAAGCTCAGTGCACTGGATTTGTTCTTGTAATTTCCTGTGCATTCTAGCTGGAATTGAATTTGTTTTTGTATTAACTTTGAAGACAACGCCTTTATTATAATAAGATACAGCATGATTCCCCATTTCTTTATAACACATTTCCCAATAATACAATTTTCTTTGAATAGTTCCTGTTTCCTTCCTTTAAAATTATTTCCCAAGTTATTTACAATTCTTGTCACTGTTATAAATGGAATATCTTGCTTTTACCACATCAAGCAGCTAATTGCCAATATAGAAGAAGGTTATTTTATTCCTTCTAGAGCAGTGTTTCAAAACCTTCCTATTGCTGTGACCCTTTAATACAGTTCCTCGTGTTGTGATGACCCCAACCTAAAATCATTTCACTGCTACTTCACAACTGTAATTTTGCTACTGTTATGAATCGTAATGTAAATATCTGACATTTCCAGTGGTCTAAGGCAACCCTGTGAAAGGGTCATTTGACCTTCCAAGGGGTCACGATCCAAGGTTGGGAACTGCCGTTCTAGAAGGAACTTTGCTAACGGAGTTTAGCTCTCTGTCTCTCTCCTCTTTTCCTGTGCTCACCCAATCTCGTCATTGTTACAACGCCCTTGCCAGGACCTCCAGGAGAGGCATGGCAGTACTTGCTGGCAAACTTCCTGGTTTATGACTATAAATGTCTCACTTTTGGAGTTTTGCTAGATGTAAATTTGTTTTCGATTCATGATCCTGTGTTGTCCTTTCTGCCCCATTGTGAAATGCAGCTGCTAGAGCTTGCCAGGGCCTTTGCAGCAGAGGCAACACTGAGTGAGTCTCCCCCTTGCATTTGGCGACATGTAGAGACTGTGGTTGACGTATTTCCCAGTTTTCATCCAAATTTGGGTTCCTGGGATATTCTCCCCAGTTCCAAATTGGCTTGATATCACAGTGTGTTTGCTTAGAAGAGCAGGACCCTGGGAGGAGGCTAGAAGTCCCAAACATGTCCTCAGGGCCATGCTCCCTCTAACCTCTGTGCAGGAGGATTCTGCACACACATAACAGCCCCCCTCCCCCATCCCTCCTTCTTTCCCTCCCTCTCTCCTCCTCTTTCTCTGCTGGTCTGAGACAGTCTTTGGTGTTCCTGGGCAGAAGAGTGCCTCACACCAGTGCTTTGTCTCAGGATGCTGTGGTTCCCAGGACTGACTCATCCCATGATCCTCAGGAGTCAGGTTTTCCTTTTCCTTTTGCTGGGCATTCACTCTGGGCCCACTGCCTCTGTGAAGACTCTGTTCTGACTAGGGGTTAGGACTTCAACAGGCTTTGGTAGGGAGCCACAATTCAACCACAGTAGTCATACTCTGTCAGTTTTAGTGAGTTACTGGGTCAGTGTGATGATACTTTAGTTAAGGTGAGGTTTGTCCTTGGCTCTTTGTAATTGTTTTTAGGCACACACTGGAGGTTCCTGACTCTGTGGTGTCTAGAAACTGTTAAATAATAAATACTGGCCTTCGTTACTGAAAGGTGGAACAAACAATGAGACATGTCAGCCTGGACATGAAGGAGCTCCCTTTGCCTCTTCCTCTTGGCTTATTCAAGTCTCTATTTTTTCTAAGGTCATTTGTATCTTCTTAGGAAATATGCTCATTTCCGTTGGTTTCCTCATTACTGAAGTTACTCAGAGCCAGTAGCTTTATTCATCTCTCATAGTCCAAGGGTTATTGTCAGGTTTTCTTGTTTGAGACAGGGTCGAACTATTTATCCAAGTCTGGCCTTGAGCTCCTACATCAGCCTCCTGTGTGTCAGAGTTCCAGATGTGAACTGTTGTGCCCAGTTCTGGTTTTAGTTTCCTTTCTTACTCTTGGGCTTGGGTGGTTGAACACATTCTCTTCCATTTGTTTTAATTATGACTCACAAGTTTATTTTACTGACATGTATAAAGGATGGCTTTGAGGGTACTATTACTTCATTTATTTTCTTAAAATTTTAACCTTTATTTTTATTTTGTGTCTGATTATTTTGCCTCCATCTATGACTGTGGACCACATGTGTGTGCTGTGACTGTGGATCACATGTGTGTGCTGTGACTGTGGACCTGTGCTATGACTGTGGACCACATGTGTGCTATGCCTGTGGAGGCCTGAATAGAGCATCAGATCCCCTGCAACTGGAGTTACAAATGATTGTGAGCCACTATATGGTTGCTGGGAATTGAACTTGAGTCCTCTGGAAGACCAGCCAGGGCTCTTAACTGCTGAGCCCTCTCTTTAGCGCCCTATTTAATTTATTATTAGAGTTTGTCAGTTTCTTATTCCTGTTTATTTTACTTTGTTACTCTTTTCCAATTTTATGAAATGAAGAAAACTCTACTTTTATGTATTAAAATTCTGTAAATACAAAAAAAAATCCCATAATCAGATAATTATTTCAGCAATTACTAAAATATACAAATATAAAATTGAAGGATTAGAGCTGAAATTTCATCTTAGGTATAAAATAAAACAAAATATATACATCATTATTTTCAGCCTCCTAATATTTGTGATATTTGGGTAATATTAAAATAGTAGTTGTTTTTTCTTTTTCTTTTTTTTTACCTGCATGTATGTCTGTGTACCACATGCATTACCTGCAGAAGTCAGAGGGTGTCTGATCCCCTGGAACTGGAGTTAAGATTAGGGATAGTTATGAGTTGCCATGTGCATAGTGGGGCCAAACCTGGATCCTCTGCAAGAGCAAGTGCTCATAATCACTCACTGAGCTATAACTCCAGGCCCGGAATTTCCTTTCTAGACAGGAAATTACTGATCCTGAGATTGGTCCTATCTAAATAAACACAGAGTTGAGAATGTTCCTGGTTGCCTAATTCTGAAGCTCCTTGTGTCCTTCCATTGAGGAGAAAAAGTTGATCAAAGACGCCCAGGTTGGCAGTGGTTGGGAAGCCCTTAGTGTACCACTGCCTTGTGGGCAGCTTCCTCCAGCTGTGGAGAAGGGTTGGCTGGGTCAGCCACAGAGTGGCTAAGTTTCTCCAGGTCTCAGTGAGTTGCTTGGATGCCCTCCTGAGGCTTCAGCCAGAATTCAGACCTTCCTCTGCATTTTCTAAACTGTCATAGTATGCAAGAAAACAGTAAGTAGATGTAGCTAGCCTTTGACGCAAAACAAGTAAACATGTTAATAGCTTATATGTACATATTGCATAATTGTATTTATAAGCTTATTTTCAGTGTTGATATTAACTGATGGTATGAATGATTATCAATATGCAGCTATTCAAGAATGTTATAAAGTTGGGAGCAATGTTGAGTGTTATTCTATGTGAATGGTTCTCAAAGCTTGGGAGTCTAGGGATTTCAAAAAGAAATGTCTAAGCTCCAATCATTTAGTTTTCTAGGCCTTGAATCCCAAACGTTTGGAGCTTCAAAAGCGAGGGGTTGCTCAAGCCAAGCATTTTGTGCTAAGGTATTGCTCTCTGACCCCAGAAAACTGTTGTCCCAACAGCCACAATGCAGCTTGGGATGGTCAACTCACAGGACTGGAAGGATGGAGGTGGATAATAGAGCGTCACACACAGCTTTCCCACAACTTACTGTGTGAGAAGAGTGCACACACACACACACACACACACACACCTGCCCTGGAAACTTCCTACAGTGTTTAATTAAAGCAGCCTGAGAAATCTCTAAGCCTCTTTTTAAAGCTTGTAATTTTTTAATTTTTGTAATTTAAATATATTTCATTTTACATTCTGAGGTGGTGCATTAATGTACCGGGTAGCAAATCTCTACTATGAAACGACATGGCTCCAAATGTGCAGTGTTGGCTCTGCTTCAACTGCAAGATCAATGCAGCAAAACAGTCCAGATTCCAATCCCAGTCCACAGAGGGTCATCATGTAGTTTCTTACATCACCCAGCAGTGGGGCATGATACTTTAATCAATACACGATTTGAATAATTGGATTTGAATAATTGGAAGAATTTATTATTTTTACTGTCTCCTCTACTTTTATAGCAAAATTAACTCAAAATAAGCTAAAGAACTGAATGTGAAATAATGAAATCATAAAACAAATAGAAGAAAGTAGAAGTAAATATTTAATAGCTCTTTTTTAAAAAAAAGAAAATTGGAATGTGAGGCAAAGAGGAAGGCACAAGGGAAAGATGACGTTTCACTAAATTAAAACAACAAAACTCAAAGTCCCTTTCCAGATAAAACATGTCACATACCACAACTAAAACTTTAAAAATATCTTTTTAAAAACCACACACACCATACTTTCACCAACTGGAGAAACATTGGATTGTGGCCTCTACTGTTAAAAAATATTCCGATGTTAGTAAGCAGAAATTCCTCAGTGGGAAAATGACCAAAGAATACAAGAAGCAACTGAGAACACACAGAGTGAAAACTACCAAAAGAACAGGAAGACACATTCAACTTCAGTGATGAAGATGGCTGTTTATTTACCATTAGCAAATCTCACAAATACTAATATTCAATTAGGAGTGCAATAAATGAGACCATTAGTCTATTGGTGGGAATTTATGAGATTCTTTTAAGGATTGATTGATTGTTTGATTTGTGTGTGTGTGTGTGTGTGTGTGTGTGCCTCATGTATTCACAGCCCTTGGAGACCAGAAAAGGGCATCAGATCCCCTGGAGTTGCAGTTATAGGTGGTTGTGAGATGCCCAATGTGGGTGCTGGGAACTGAATGCTGGTCCTTTGGATGAGCAGCAAGTGCTCATAACCTCTGATCCATCTCTCCAGCCCGAATGTCTGAGAGTAATGAGAGGGATTAGCACTTCCCAGTGAGGTCCTCGAAGACACCCATTCAGTTTATTCTCATGTTCTAAAGGGATGCCAGTGAAAGTCGGTGTATGAGCAAGTCACAGCGCCATTGATGATTTTGAAACAGACTCAATTTTGAAGAACAGGAGTGATTAAATAAATTTTATACCTCTTTAATTAAGCTATTAAAAGTCTTTTAAAATATATTTTAATTAATTTATTAATATTAATAATTTATATCTAAAATGTTCTGGGGGAACAAAGAGTTCACAAAAACCATGTCACCTAGCTCAAATGAAAAGGCCTTCCCAACTTATGAGTCCAAACATGTGGAAAACACGTGTCGTGTGTGAGGTCATTCAGTGGGGTTTGTTTTACTCCCTAGAGTGTGGACTGCACTGACAAGGCGCATTCACGGTACACATCGATTAACAAACTGGAATACGAGAATGAAAGGCTCCGAAGCGATCTTGCAAAGCTCCATGTCAATGGAAAAGCAACATGGTCTAATCAGAGTAGCTATGATGAAGCAGGAGCATATGCCTACCAGAGCCAGCTGAAGATGGAGACCAGTGGAGACAGGTATGCTGGCTTGACCATCAGGAACAGACATTTAAAAATGCCTTGGGGGAAATTCATAAGTAATATAAAATGATGGCTTCTTCGAGTGTTTATATTTTATCTGGTAGTGATAACACAGGAGTCGGGGCACACTATTTCATAAGAAGTAAACACTGGCAATAGCTGTCCAAATATAATGGTGAGCTAGGCAGAGAGTTCCCAGGGTTTTTTGTTTGCTAGTTGCTTCAGAATACTTGTGCAAGAAGACATGCTGTACAAATAAACTAGTAGTCTTTTTAATGCTCTGAGAATAGAGAAAACTAGATCTACTCCGTTAGGTATGATGGCAAAGCGTCACTTCTGTCTGTCCTTCCATGGTACAGCCACTTGGTGTTGTCATTCTTGCCATGGTGACCAACTGCTGGTCACATCCTCACAAGGGCCCTAGGGGCAGTAAGAGAGTAGAGTGCATCCATTTCACATCCTAAGTCAATGTTAACAATAAAACATGCTAATTAACTCAATTTTAACAAAGGATTGATGGGGTCAGAAATGTCTCTGGAGGCTGATCACTGTTTCCTCAATCTTACAAAATGTGCAGCAAAGCATTTCTTTTTCCATAGAACTTCTCAGAGCCATGAAGACCTTAGTTTACAGTGTGGGTTTCTGAGAAGGGCTATGGCATGCTGCCGTCACCAAACTTCCCTGACATAAGCCTTTCATGGTGATTAAGAAAGTCCAGACCACACTGCAACTCAACCTGTCCTCAGAAGCTTTGGATACTTAGCGTGGATGTCTAACAATGTTTTCATGGTTTCTTGTGTGTAGGGTGTTAGTGGAGATTGTATGAGAGAATCTGTGTAATATGTGTAGTTGCATTAATGTTGGTCACTAATCACTAATATTATTATTAGTAAATTGTATGTATATTATTAATACTTCTATAATAATTCATGGTGACTAAAATGTATATTTTGGTGACTAGACTAGTAGCTGACCCTGAGGTTTGGAGAAGGTGATGCCAGGCTCATCTTGATACCTAAGCAAAACCTATGGAACAGACCGAAACAGGGGGGAGGGGAAAGTCTGCTCAACACTCCCAAGCTCTAGAGCAGCGCTCTCCTTTAACTACCTCAGTCCTATAGGTACCCATTTTTATCAACCTACTTTTTGTATTGGGGATTTATTTCCTTTACTCTGTACTGTCCATACTGCTTCCTCTCTATCTGGCTGGCGACCCTGCCCTTCTTTCCAGCATTCTCTCTGCCCCTAAAATTCTGCCTAGCTATTGGCCATTTAGCTTATTAAACAAATCCGAGTGACATTTCTTCATAGTGTACAAAAGGATTAGTCCACATTTCCCCCTTTCTGTCTAAATAAAAAGTAAAGATTTTAACTCTAACATAGTAAAACTATATATAATAAGAACAACTATCAGGTAAGAATTTCATTTACAATGTTCAGTCTATTTGTATTTGGCATATTTGGGACAAATACTTTATTACTTATTCTATATTGATGAGTCCAATGCTCTGTACCTAATTTACCTTCTATCATAAGTAAGGAAAACTGTAACTATAACTACCTAGTCTTCAACTCCATCAAAGACCCCCAGATGGTTATAACATTACCTGAGTAAACAGGAAGTACAGTGTAAGCTACTTCCAAACCTATAGAAATGACAAACATCTGGCTGCCTGGACAGTCACCCAAGGTTCCTTTGTAATGTTGGAGCATCCATCTTCAGCCTACAGGCCTAGAATATCTGACAGACTTTTTTATGAAGCAGGAATTTTGAAGGACTGTCTCACCTTGTTTTGGCAAAGTTCAGCAGTCACTTTCCTATGTGTCTGCAGAATGTCAGGCAGACTTTTTTATGAAGCAGAAATTTTGAAAGACACCCCCACCTCATCTTGGCAAAGTGCTACAGTCTTTTCCTTTGTGACCTGTTTGTACACTTTGTACAGCACATTGTCAGCAGTCAAGACAAGAGCAGTTTATTACCCAAATGGCTAGTTTTGCCACATTGAAAGCAAACTCCACATGGAGTTTCTTTGATGCCCATCATCTGGAGTAAATTGGTGCTGCCAGGAGCATACATGTTTCATTGTCATGAAAAGCACTATGTTAACAAAACATTTTAAATGCCATATTCTGCAGGTCTTTGAAGTGTTTGAAGACTATCTATTTAAAATGTATCTCTGATCTTGAAAACATACCTAACATGACTACAAGTTTGATTGTTATAGGTGACTATTAACCTTCATTTCTTTATTATCCTAAATAATTTGTAATAATAACTTTCATGGACTAGAAATTTACATTGCATTGTTAAATGAGCTGCATAGGTACAATACCTTAAACAAGAGTAGAAATATCTATTCTAACAAAAATAACCTTAAATTTGTATCGATATACAAAAATCCATACCAATGTAAAATAATTGAGACTAGTGATTGTTCAAAATTAGACTCACCAATCTACCCTTTTAGCTCATCATTTTTATACTATATCTCCCTTTTTTCCTTCAGAAAGGGATCCTTGAATCTAACTCCTTTGTTTAGCTTTTTACTTGACCATAAAAAATAACAACTTGTAACCATCCCCCCAAATGATGACAAATATCTATAACCCATTGAATGACCAAAAGCCATCAAGCCCACCTCTTGGGAATGTGGGCATTGTGTTCTCTAGACTGCTTTCTGTTGTCTGGGGGTGCTGAAATCTTTAGGAGACCCTGAGAAAATTGGGATAATGGTCAAGTCCTGGGAGAGTTAGCTGTATTATTTGTTGTCCAGTCTCTGTGCAATGGGAAAGTGCACGGCTTATTTTAAGTCCTACCTGGAGTAGTCTGTGAAGCTGGACTATCTCAGTCAGCAGCCTTGAAGCTGCTCTGGATGCTGAACTCTGAGGTAACTGCAACAGAGGCATTCTAAGAGGCTGGGTCATCTGGGCCACCCATTTTCATTGGTGTCTGGCCCCCTTGCTCTGAAAATATCTAAACTTTCAAAGGTAATGTACATATCAGCATTAACACAAGTATGGAATGTGCAATGTCCACAAGTCAGCTAGAGATAATTTTTTGTTTTATGTTTGAGCAGGTCAAAGACATCTGTCAACTTTCTAAGTCCGTTTGGACTATATAATCGAACTGTAATATAAATCTCTATCCATGCCATATGAAAGAATGGCATATAATAAGTCATGAGGACTCTGTAGCCAACAAGATTTATCATGTCTCATCTCATCTCAGAGCTGTTCCCATGTCAAGGGATCAGCTTACATGTCACCTGTCCTGTAGTCTTTTTGGCTTCTTCCCCCATGTCTGTAGCCAAGATACTCAGGAGGTCTCCCCTGGTCAAATCTAATCTCTATTAACCTAGAAGGAATCCACAGCCTTTCATTTCCTCTGGAAACAAAAGCATAACCTCTCTCTCAACACAACACATTGACAGATTTCCATTTTGAAGTTAAGACATTGTTAAAATATACAGGTTGGTTTAATTTAGTAGTTTCCATAATCCAATGTCTCTCAACAGCTATTGTTTTTTGTGCATTAGCATTTAATATTTCAAAGTTAACAACACCATATAGGATCAAGACTCCCTGTGTATTTCCCATCCTTACATGGCTTAATTTTTTTATTGCTTTACTCTCTCTTTCAAAACTTTATTATTTTTAAACTATTTTTCTATGACTGTTTATACCTATTTTTTTTCTTAAGCCTAGACACATTGTTAAACACACTGTAACCTATTTAGAGGTTTTTTGTCCATTTGAACCTGCTTTACTGCATATGGTAACCTTTTCTCTCTGCATGAGCAAAACCTTAAACCTGCCATGCAGCTTAGCTCGTGGCTCACTGGTGGCTCAAGCATTCAGGCAGCTGCCGGGAGACCTGTCTCTGTACTGTGGCCAGCATGAGGGACACAAGACTAGGAAGCCACATTTGGCTCGTTTTTTGTGTGTTTAGAATATTTTTTTAAGTTTTCTCAGGTCTTATGTGGATATATGTGGCTGAATGTGGGTGCCATTTGTTAATTATAAAATTATTATTAATATTATAATTATTAATTATAAAAGCTTGGCCAATAGCTTAGGCTTGTTACTAACCTGTTCTTACAACTTAAATTAGCCCATTATTTTTATCAATCTACTTTTTGTCTCATGGCTTTATTACCTTTATTCTATATTGTCCATACTACTTCTTTGTCTGTCTGTCTGGCAACTCCACCCTTCTTCTTCCCAGCATTCTCCCTGCCCCAAAAATCCTGCCTAGCTATTGGCCATTTAGTTTCTTATTAAACCAATCCTAGTGACATTTCTTCACAGTGTACAAAAAGATTATTCCCCAACAGGTGGTACTATGGTGGTACTACAGTGGGGGCACTATAGTGAGGGTGCCAGGATATGAGTACTGTGGTGGTGATGTCATAGTTGGGAGTGCCATGGTGTGAGTGTCATAGTGGAGGTGTCCTAGTGGGGATGCCATGATGAGGGTGCCATGGTGGGCGTGCTGTGGTGTGGGTGCCATGGTGGGAGTGCCGTGGTGGAGGTGCCGTGGTGGTGGTGGTGCCATGGAAGGAGTGCCATGGTATGGCACAATGATGGGGGCTTCAGTGTAAGATTTGTGGGAAAATGAAGAGGCCTCTGGCCACAACCCAAAGCCTGTCCTCTGATGGCTGAACACATGTTGATACTCCCGATAGACCTGAAAACCTGTTCTAAGAGGTCATTTTCTAATCTAGAATAAGAACCTCACAAAGCATGTCAGTACTTTCAGTCTCCACAGATCCCTCAAGATGCTGGGAGGGGTTGGCCCACCGCTGGCTGATGTCAGCGAGTCACTGAGGCCCTGGGCTCCCAGCTCCTCACCTCAGTCACTAGAGCAACTCCGGTAGCGTCAGGTGAGGTGTTGTGCCATTACTCTGCAGTTTATGATTTTAAAAATATTTTTCTTGGCCCTTAATCTTACTTTGTCAGGCAGTGCAGCATGTATTAAAAGTGCCCAACAAAAACAAGACAGTGGGAGACAGAGGCAGGAGGGAGTGAAAGGCTCCGCGGGAGATTATCTTAATAAGCTGTCTGGACAACTGCTCCTACTGCAGAGCCTGCCCCACCAGCTCCATTTGCTGAAAGCTTCATTAAATTTGTTTTAATGCCTCATCTGATTTCAGTGTTCTTCAGTGACCTGGTTTTGAAAAGAAACAGCATTTCAAATAGTCTGAATAAATTATTGCCATGTAAAACCCACTATAGGGAAGAGTTGTTGAGATGTAGGGACACTGTGAGCTCAGCAGTGGAGAACCAGAAAGCAGGCAGCTCCCCACTGAAGCCGGCAGTGGAAGAGGAAGCCTTTCCTCACAGCCCAGCTCCGGGAGTCAAGAAGCAAAATCCATATGCACATATGTGTGCATTTACATGGATGTGTGTATACATATGCACACATGTGTATATAAATATGTGTGGTGTATGTGTGCATATGAGTATGTGTAGTATATGTATATATATGTGTATATATGTATATGAATGTGTGTGGTTATGTGTATGTGTGGTGTATATGTATCTGTATGTATATGCATGTGTGTATGTGTGTATATGTATGCATATGTGTGTATGTATTATATATATAGTTTATATGTGTATATATGTATGTATGTGGGTCTGTGCATGTAGGGTGTGTTTCTGGTGTAAGTTAGCCAGAAAATACCCAAGTCATCTTTACATATCAATGGGTTAAACTATTTGGAGAAGGGAAAATAAAATTGCTTCATAAAACCTCAAGGTCGCAGTCTAAGGAAATGCTCCCTTCTAAGTGAGGAAGATTCGAGCAGTCTGTGAGTTAGACAATCTGTTGTTCATTCCTAACGTTTGTCATTCACCCCTATCTGAAGTGATATCCTAATGTTAGCTCACTTGAAATCTGAAGCATTTTCAGGTGATCCAAAGCATCGTTTCTAGAATAATAATCTATTCATCACTTAAAATTTTTATGAGATTTAATGGAATTTAGTGAAGATGCTCTGTGTAGTGTTCTTTAAAAAACAGTGTTTTGAAGATTCGGGAGAACTTACAAGCTGATTTGAAGTACTGGGATCCAGAACTGTTAATCTATAACTAATTTTAATGACAAACCAATTTTGTAATAAATGGAGCTTGTCTTTATATGAGAATACACACTTAAAAGTGAAGTCACAGGAGCTGGAGAGATGGTTCAGTGGTTAAGAGCACTTACTGCTCTTCTGAGGATATGAGTTTGGTTCCCAGCAACCACATCAGGTGTCTCACAACCTCCTGCAACTCCAGTTTCAGGGGATTTGACTCCCTCTGCCCTCCACCAGCACCTGCATACAAGTAAGCCCACACAGGCACATACACATGAAAATAAATAATCTTTTAAAATGTGATATTCATGGTTTAAATTCTTATATCATGAACCAAGAAGACGTCAGTAATTGGAAACATTAATCATTAAGATGGCTTCATGTCTAGCTAGTAAAGTTAGTGTCCAACAGGAAAAGGCCACACAGTTAGCAGGTCTGTCATTGCTGCTTGCAAGGTCCCTTGTCAAGGGATGAATCTAGAAGCCAAAAATAAGTTATGAAATTCTGTACTGTGGTATTAACCAGTAAGAAGCAAACACAGCAGAATAAAGGGTCCAGGCCTGGACAGCACAGGCCACAGAACGGGGAGCTTCTGTGGAGTGTGAGAGGGTGAGGCTGGGGAGGTGAGCAATAGGTGGTGGGTTCTTTTCCCAGGCTAGGACATTATCCCATAGTCCAGAAGGAGAACCTGGAGAAGTGGGATGGGCCACACGTCAGAGGCCTGCACACTTCAGACACCTCACACTCCATGAGGAGTTCTGCCTCCATCCAAGCAGAAGAGCCTGCCATACTTAGCGGCCCTGGAGCAGGGCCTATGGGAAAGCTAATTGCACAGTGGGACTTGTGAGTGGATATCAAAAGCCTTCTGCAATAATTTTTAAGCCCTCTTTAAATTGATACGTGCAGCATTTTGTGTAAGGTAGTTTTATGAAGTATTTGAATAGCTATGTCCTAGAAGGGCTTTCAGCTATAAAGATGATTTAAGGCAAAGTACTTTACTTCATAATATAGTTTTTTCCTTCAATTCCAATATTTTATTGATCTTATAATATAAAAAATGTTCCTATATAAATCTTAGTAATTAACGCCATAAAGCCATCTTTATGCATTCACAGCAAAATGGATAATTGGGGTAATTACTAAGATAATTTAGAAAAAATAATACTTTGTATAAAATCTCTGCACAATTGAGATTATGTGTGTGTACGTGTGTGCGTGCACGCATACTCCTCAGATCACCTCTATAATTGTCTTGTTTTTTCCACCTGGAAGTGTAGACACTAGGCTCACACCAGAGATGATACATGGGTGCATTATACGATTGTTACTGCTCAGTTTGAACTGTGAGATGTTTCATCTATTGTTCACATCATAAACCATGTTATTTCCATTTAATTTGCTCTTCTGTTTCCATGGTAATTATGGTGTGGGATAATGGGGGAAAAGATTTATCGCAAGATAAGTAAAACCGGGAAACATTTGTTTGCTTCTCTACGCCGATCTGCAGGCACCTAGCACGATGCTTTGTGCCATTTATATGCACAGACTTGAAGAAGTTTGCATAAGAAGCAAGTCTACATGGACTGGGCTTGGGATGAGAACAGAAAAATACAGTGTGGGTTTTTAAATTGTATCAAAACATTGCTTTGAAAATGGTCAACACCTGTGGGAAATCTGGGTTGTTAGTAAGGATAAATAGCTTTCATTTAAAGAGATTTTTATGTTTTCATGGTCTTTGATGATTTGATTAAACTTAAGCCCCACTTTCATGAAAGACATTTATTTAGTCAAACAGGCCAGGTGGGATAGTCTTTGGTCCAATTTTAAGGTATGTTGTTTTGTTCCATTATTTGCTTATCTGATCAATGGTTGTTTTTTGTTTTTTTTTTTACTTACATCTTCCACCCAATATTTTAGCATAGACAATAAATTCCATAGTGTGCTTTGCATTCTTGTTGTGGGGTTCAACTTCAGGAAAACTTGGACTTGAGTTCAAAGTTACCAGTTCCTAGCAATTTATTCTCATTTTTAAAGTAAACAATTGTTTTTAGGGTTGTGGGAGTCCACTCCCACCTTTTGAAGGGTTCTTAGGTGGAGGAGAGAGGAATGAGGAAATATCACATAGAAAGATAGACCTAGACAACGAAAAGAAAGACAGAGACTCAGGATAGCTTCGGGAGGGCCTGGGTCAATACCCAACAGCTTCGCCCTTTATTGAAAAGGTCTTTTTATAATATGCCAAGGGGAGAGGCAAAAGACTCCCCCAGTGCAAGATCAAAGCATGCTGTACAGCCAAGTGTAGATCCTTCCAAACACTTGGTAAACATGCCTGTGGCCAAATCATCTCCTTACACAGCCCTGCTGGGTAAAACAAGCTCAGATTTCCTGACCCAGAGTAAGTTGTCACTAGGAAGCCTCTGTGGGCTCCCACACCAGGGTTGACCATTTGGTGTAGTCAACCAATTGGTGTACTCTTCCCTGGGGAAGACTATTTCTCCCTCTCAGCCTTCCTTAGTTGCCTGTAGTTCTTTGTGCAGAGTTGAGGCACCATAGGATTTTCTCCATCCACTTTGGTATATCCATTGTTGTTGGCCTTGTTCAGTTCTCATTTGGGCAGTCACGATGGTAAGACTTTCTGGGTGTCATTTCTGACATTCCTAGGAGGGACAGTCTCACAGCAAACTCGGTCCTCTGGCTTGTGCAATCTTTCTGCTCCATCTTCTGCAATGTTCTCTGAGCCTTAGGTGCAGGAGCTGTATTGTAGATGTATCTACTGGGACTGGGCTCCACAACTCTACATTTTGATTAGTTATGATTTTCTGTAATGGCTTCTCTCTGTTGCAAAGAGAAGTTTCCTTCCTGAGGGATGAGGACTATGCTTATATGGGTACAGGGACACATGTTCCAAATGTAGTTGAGACTACACTGGTTTAGGAAAATTATGGGTTCTTCTCCAAGATCCATGATTCACGAGCCTAGGGTAGCTGGTTGGGTTTCTAGTACCAGGCATGATTATCCTTTGTTGAGTGTATCTTAAGTCCAGTTAGAGAGCTGTTAGTTATCACCAAGGCACTGCCGTACCTTTAGGGTTATAGTGCCGTTCTGCTTGTTGATGTGGCTCACGGGTATCATGGCTGTGCAGGACTGGCCATTGCTTCCCTTCTTTGGAATCTAAAGTAACATTAGATAGACTGAGCTGTTTGAATTTAGGAATATATAAGCATATATATTGATATATATATGCATGTAACAATGAAAAAAGAGGTCATGAATTTGAAAGAGAGTAAGGAAGGGTATATAGGAGGGTTTGGGGGAGAAGAGGGAAGGGTTATGATGTAGTTATATTGTCATCTCAAAAGTAAAAGAAAAAAATTTCATACAATTAAAATAAATGACTGAAGTTGGACTGGTGACTCAGAGGATATAATCCCACACTTAGTGGAGCTGGAGCATCAGGGGAAGGCGAGGCACAGAGGCAAGAGGACTTCAAGTTCATGGAGAGCCTGGGGAGACCCTGTCTAGGATTTAAAATAAATAAATAAATAAACAGAACTAGAATGTAGCTCAGTGGTAGGGCACTCATCTAGAAGTCTTTGCAAGAATCTGCGCTCAGTTCCCCAGGACCAGAAAAGAAAAAAGGAAAAGAAAATGAATGGGTAAATAATTTAACTTTACATTTTAGTTTCTTCATCTTTGGTGATGTTCACCTTGTTGGGCTTTATTGAAGATCAAATGGGCATCAAGATGACCCTGACCCTCACTGGGTGTCTAGAATGCAGCAGGCATCATGTTCTCCGTGTTCTGCATGCATTGACCCTGCACTTGTCCTAAGAACCCTTTCTCATAAGTGAGAGGGAAAGTCAGAGAGCAAGTGACTGAGATGCCTGGGAGGGCACCAGTGGGAAGCAGACTGTGTTAGTGAATCCAAAGGAACTGGTTAGTACAGAGACGTGGTACCACATCCCCAAAGCATGACTTGTTACGAAAGCCTGTGAAGTGCAGCAGAGAACTCAAATGTCTCCTCCGTGGCAGCGGTGTTCAGTGTTCAGATTTCTGTCAGATTTGCTCCAGTCATTTATTTGGCCTAGAAATACAAAAGCACAACACAGAATTAGGAAGGCTGAGACTACAGGACAGTAGACTGTCCTATCAATCTTTGTGTTTTCTGCTTCATAATTCTGCATTCCAAGCTTTTAAAGGTAAGTTGAGATTATTTAAAAAAAAATTTTTTTTTCAAAGAAGTACGCCAACAAACTCATTCATTCAACTGGTTCTCCTTAGCTGAACATCGGGGAAATCAAAACCTGCTACAATACACATGGCCTTTGGTGAGCTGTTGGAATGAGAGTGGCCTCATAGATTGGAATACTTGGTCCCCAGTTGGTGGAACTGTTTGGGAAGGGTTCAGAGGTACAGCCTTGCTGGAGGAGGTGTGTCACGGGGAGGAGAGAGCTCTGAGATTGGGAAGACTCCTGCCATTACCAGTTAGCTCTTCGTTTTGTGGCCGTAGATCAAGATGTGAGCTCTCAGCTCTTCTGTCATGCTGCCGTCATGGACTCCAACCCTTTGAAACCATAAGCCAGATGCAACACTTCCGTTTATAAGTTGCCTTGGTCATGGTGTTTTATCACAGCAATAGGAAAAAAAAAACTAGGATACTTAGGAAGACCATTGACATCCATTTCTTCTGTTTTAGAATTAGCCAAGACTGTGAGTTGAACACATGCCCATCACCACCGATACCACCTTTGCCATTTCAGACCAAAGAAATGATAAGTCCCTTGGTTAGTGACGATGAAGTCTTCCCTCTGGTGAGTTTCTGGAAGCTGAGTTTTCCTTTAAGGGTAGATTATTCAATACTGAGACCAATACAGGGAAGGGCAGAAGAGCTTAAAATGCCACTTCTTTTTCTTGTGTTTGTTGTTTTGAGGTGAGGTTTCTCTGTGTAGCCCAGGCTAGCCGGGAGCTCACTATGTAGACCAGGCTGGTCTCAGAGATCCCCTTGCCTCTGCTTCCAGAGTGCTGAGATTAAAGGTGTGTGGCACTACCTCTGAAATAAGACTGCAGGGTGCTCTGCAGGCCATTGACCACACCTATCTCTAGAAGGAAAAGATGGCGCCCACCAAGAGTCCTGGCTATACTTTTTAGTTTTTTGTTTGTTTTCATCTTTTAGAGACAGGATCTCACTTGGGCTCAGGCTGACCTAGAATTCACCAGGCAGCCCAGGCTGGCTTTGAACTTGCAGCCATCCTCCTGCCTCAGGTACTGGGATTGCAGGCATGAACCACCAGACCCAGATAGATTTTAACATATAGTAGCATGTATAAACTGAACATGGCCATGTGCTGAGTCATCCCAGAGAACATCTATGTAAGTGCTAATGCCCTGAGGCAGAAAGGGTCAGCCCAGGAATGCAGATCACTTCCGGGGAGGAGAAAACTCTGCCCTCTCCAAAGTGCAAGGACCCAGTGAGGTCTAGCTGCAACCAAGAGGCTGCCTAGTGTCAGTGAGGGGTGGTACACCTCCTGGGTTCAGCTGGCCCAAGGGTCAACAGAAACAAGCTAAGTAGCTCTCAGTGGGAGGGCCACTCTGCCATTGGGTCCATACATAATATCCTCTGGGGTTGCCAAGGACAGAAAATGGGACAGGTAATGTTGTCCATCTGCTAGCTGCTCTGTGTCATCCTGGGCTCACAGGAAGGAGTAGCCTAAGGTTTATGCAGGCTCTGCTGTAGGAGACACAGCCTCACTCTGGTCTTAAACATCTGCAACATGACTTTCCCTCTGAGGCTTATGAAATGCACAAGGCATTCTCCCTGCTGGAGATTTTTTCTAGAACAGGATTTACCATTCATCTGACCCCAGGGGCAGGATTTCTAACCTATCCTGAACCCACTATGGAACTCTCCTTTGTTCTAGGCTTGCCAGCCTTCTGTGCTGCCCGGTAATGGCATCAGGTTGCTCTGTCCAAAAGCACAGAACTTCAGTACACATTAACTTACGCTCTACATGGATATCTTCGCTTGCCCCATATAACCTAAAAGCATGCCAAGCCCCTGAGTCTTGTGTGGGGCTTTGTTTCCACCCCTGGAGTGTGTGCAAATTTTCAAGCCTTGGGTTCCTCAGCTTCTCTAACTTGATAATTGTGTTAGTACACAGGCATGGTCTTTTGGGTGTCCAGATGGGCAAAGTCCATTGGAATTCACTACGACACATTAGCACAGGCTGGGCAAACCTGGTGTTAACAATGTCCATCCTGTATAACAGCAACTGCTTCTGATCATCTTTGCCCTGGATATTTAGAAAGAATGTGCCTGACCCACCAGCAGCAGACACTGCATGTTCAAGGCTGCTTCCTTAGATTCTGGTGGAAAGGCTGCACCCGGTGCAGAAGGTACAGTTGGGATTTAACCCTTGGATATGGCTATAGGCCTCTGCTGTCGCCTGCGGTGATCTGGAGTTTCTATAGATTGATGAACTAAACTTAGAACCAGGTTCACTTCTATAAAACTTCATTCTTCGTAACAAATAAAAAGTAAAGAAGAATCAAGGTGGCCAGGTACATTGGTGCCCACCAGGAATCCTAGCACTATGGAAGTAGAGATCCAAGTCACCCTTAACCACAGAGTGAGTTACCGGCAAGCCTGGGCTACCCAAAACACTGTCTCAAATAATAATGAAGAGGAAGAAGGGTAGATAAAAGAACTGGAAAACTGAAGTGTAATTTTTCAATAATTTTATGATGTTTAAATTAAACTAATGCCCTTTATTCCATAATTTTTTCTTATGTAAATATACACTAAGCACATCACAGGCTGTGAAATACCCCAACACCTCCCAGCCAGGCACACTGGGCATCACTCAGATTTCTTCCACTAAGCCTGATTAGTGAGGGAGGACTAGTAGGGAGGACTAGTGAGGGAGGACTGAAGCACTAGTTCCATCACACACACACACACACACACACACACACACACACAGAGCCACCTCCAGCAGGATGTCCTGGGCCAGCCTCCTCCCTGCCTAACTCCCCTAGGCATTCAGTCCCTCCTCAAACCTAGCCTGATTTCTGTTTCCAAATGAATCATCTTTACCCAATCTGCTACATCTTCACTCCAGATCTGGGACTTACCTGTGTTCTGATTACCTGCCTTGCGAGTCAGCAAAATGTGTTCTGCCTGGGTTCCCTGGTACTTAGGTCCACCCTGGTCACTGCAGTTTTCATCTCCAGAGCTCTTTGATGGCGTGGAACCGAGATGTCTCGAATTCTTGAGGGTTTCATTAGCAGGGACTACATTGCAAGGGGAGGAGGACTCTGCTCAACACTGGGTACTTTGTCAACGCTGCAAGGTTGACTGACAGGGAAGTGCATGCTATGACTCTGCATTGGCCACGCCTCACATGACAGGGAGGTGCATGCTATGACTTAAGGCTCTGCATTGGCCACGCCTCACTTGTCTCCCTCTCTTCAGTCTCCACCAGACGTATCCTTCCCAGCTTCCCTGGCTACACAGCGCTTCCTGATGGAAGAAGAGAGACGGGCCAAGGAGCTTGAGAAGTTGCTCAACACACACATCGACGAGCTGCAGAGACACACCGAGTTCACGCTTAACAAATACACCAAGTTCAAGCAGAACAGACACATATGAGCTCTGCACCTTTTCTATTTGCTTCCTCTCCAAAAGGAAGAAAGGGGGAAAGCTCCAGCGCAACACTTGCAAAGCAGGCTCATGAAACAGAAATCTGGTTCAGTCTCTACAAGTCAATCACTCTTCTGTAAGGCAGCTAGAAAACAGCATTTGTTCCATAAAGCTGCTTGTTTCTGCATTTCACATACTAATTGTTCTGTTAGGATAGAATAAGCATGACTAGCCCCAAAGGGTTTCTTTCCTGTCTAAGGAACAGTTTGGGAATAAAAATGAATTATTTCTGATTTTAATCATGTATGCTAAAGTCCTATTTCCTGTGTAACAGGCAGCAAGAAAGGGAAGCGCTCAACTCCAAACGTAAGGAAACTGAGTGCAGCCACTCTGTGCTGGGCACAAAAGCTCAAGGACTTCTAAAAGTGAAAGGTGTTTAGGTAGATACACTGGACTATGTAAACACCCTAAGATTTGCTTTAGAAGCACAAGGACATGCCTTTGCTGTTTCTACATTCACTTTTGTAGTGTCTCTGCCTTAACATCAAGCAGGATCCTGAATGTGCGCCGTGCACAGCCAGAGAGCCATGCTGCCCCTGAGACACAGCAAACACAGAGCACCACGTTTCCTCCGTCTCCTTTGTAATCATCCCTGTTTGTAATACAATAAAGGAATGCAAAATTCAGTTGCTTTACAAGTGTCCAGTTTCTACAGAAGTAATAGCAAGAAAATGAACAAGGAAATTCACATAACGAACATACACAATGATAGTCTGATGTCTTGTTCTTTAAACGTGGAATACACACACAGCCCTGCCTGTACATCTGTATCAGAGCACACAGAGATTACGAAGAACTTCAAGGTAGGACTACAGCTCTTGTAGTCTTCTTTCTTTTTAAAGAAATAGTGTTGACACACTGAAAGAGAAGCCCTATGTCCCTGGATAACAAGTGCCATTTTCATGTGAACTACACAAAATGGTATCTACTTGGGAAGCATCGCTGTCTGTGCCTCTACAGCTCCTGACATTTCAAAAGCTTTCCATGGTAGTTAAGCTACTATGAAAGTCCCACAGGCTGTGTGACTTCAACAGGAATTCTCACAGTTTGGGAGGCTGCAAAGTCCCAGATCCAGGAACCGGCTGATTAGAGTCTGATGACAGCCCAGTTCCTGGCTTGGAGACAGCCACTTTATTGCTGTATTCTCACATGAGGTGAGAAAAACAATTTCTCTCAGGTCTCATAAGGATGATAATCCATTACCTTTATGAGGCTCCACCCTCATATGGGCGATGCATGCCCCCCCTCCCCGCCCTGATGCATCTCATTGAAGGTTGGGAATTCAACATATAAATTTGAGGGGAGATACATTTATGGTCTAAAATCCCTTCTAAGGGGCTGGGAAGCCAGCTCAGTAGGTACCGTGCTTGCTTTATACACACAGGATCTGAATTGGGTCCCTAAAACCCATGTAAAGAAGCCAAGTGTGGTGGCTGCACTTGTAACCCAGTGCTGGAGAGGCAGAGACAGGCAGATCCCCTATTCACTGGTCAGCTAGCTTAGTCTAACCAGGGAGCTCCATGCCAATGAGAAAATCTGTTTCAAAAAATAAAGTAGAAGATACCAGAGGAATGACACCTGAGATTGACCTTTAGCCACCACACACGTGTGCCTGCACACACACAAACACACCACAAAACTTCAACTTAAGATTTTGATGTTAGCAAAATGAGTATCCAAGGTGCCTCAGTGAGAAAGAGAATTTGTTGCTTAATCATGAGGACCTGAGTTCAGATCCAAGCACTGATGTAAAAAGACAGGGCATGGCCATACACACCTGTAAGCCCCATGCTGTGTGGACAGAGACAGGGGGATCACCAGGGCTTGCTGGCTGCTAGCCCAGCTCCAGGTTCACTGAGAGACCCTGTCTCAAGGGTAAGATTAGGGGAGAGTAACAGAGCAGGACACCTGGTATCACCCTCTGGCCTCTGCACATGCACAGGTACACACACATCCACATACATACTGTAACACAAATTTTAAAAGGTGTTATTAATTGAAAACCTGGGGCCAGATATTGGGGTGAAAACTGAAGGGTCAGAAAAACAGAACAAATTACAGCTAACCTCACCTCCCTAACTCCTCAGCTGATCCTGTTTCTTTAGACTGGCAGACTCTGAGTCCTCACCCAGAAGGGATCTCAGCTGAACTGCTTAAAAGCCTCTAGTTCCTGGTCCTCATGCCTTATATACCTTTCTGCTTCCTGCCATCACTTCCTGTGATTAAAGGTATGTGTCCTTCCCAAGCAAAGACATGAGATCTCAAGTGCTGGGATTAAAGTGTGTGCCACCACTGTCTGGCCTCTGTGTCTAATCTAATGGCTGGCTCTGTCCTTTGATCCTCAGATAAGTTTATTAGGGTACACATACTGTGTATTGGGGTGGACAGTATATCACCACACACATACATCTGCAAAACAAAACAAAAGTATCCTGTAGTAAGCAGGATATACAGAGGAAAAAGTATGGATTGTGGACTCCTGGCTTTCATCACAATATCACTTCCTGTAAGCAGGCAGATAGGGAACAGCGCTATAGTCAAAACATTGGAGAGTTACATGTGCCCACAAAGACCCTTGTGAGGAAAACCATAGGATTTGGGGTAGTTTCTAGGCTGGGTGCAATGAACAGAGAACATGGGTCTAACATGCGTTAAGCCTTGAGGTGAATCCTGAACTGCACAACAAAAACCCCAAGCAAATATAGAAAAAGGTATGTCGGTGTTCTCCTTAGAAGATGGGAAGAAATTGTGTACTTAGAAATGGGGCCCTTGGCCAAACCACCCTGAACCCATCTGATCTTGTCTACATCCTGTACATCCCTAAAACAAACAGAAATGATTAGAAAGTTTAAACATACCTTCACCAAGTCCTAAGTCCTGGACCACTTGAGTCTCCTCAGGGTAACCAAGATCTAGGATACAGCATTCTCGGACGTCAGCTGTGAGGAGAGTGGGAGAGTGTTGTCCTGAGGCCCAGCCTCCAGGCACCAGTGCATCAACCCATGAGCAGACTCAGCTAAATCACCACTTCATCACTCCACTTAATATCAGCTTTCTCTAAACCATGTTTTGTCTTGTTTGTTTCTTAACAAGAGTAAGAACTTACTTTGCTTCACATAAGGTAATTAATGGGCTGGCAAGATGGCTGAGCGGTTAAAGCACATGCTGCAAGAGCCTGGCAACCAGGGTCTACTCCTCAGAGCCACAGAAGGTGCAAGGAGGGTTCAGACTCCAGGAAGGTCTCCTCTGACCTCCACAGGCAAACTGTGGCATGTGCAAGCCTGCACACACACCACAGATAATGGGTAATTTCCAACAATTAAGCCTCTCACTTATCGATTTGTGTTCCTTCAAGTGTGATGACCTGCTGTCTTAGTCTGTTTAGGCTACTGTAGCAGAATATCGTAGACCAGATGACTTGTAAACACCAGAAGTTCATCCTTCACAGCTCCAGAGGCACAAGAGCACACTGGGGACAAAGACAGAAACCAAGGTCCTGCTTCTATCAGTCAAGGAATGCCAAAGATTGACAGGAAACCACAGGCAGCTAAGAAGGAGGCCTGAACCCAAATTCTTCCTCACAGCACTCAGCGGGAACACATCCAGTCAACATCCTGATTTCAGATGATCAGCCCTTAGGCCTGAGAGACAATGCATTCCAGCTGTTTAAGCCACCAGTCTATGACACACTGTTGGGGAAGCCCCAGCAAACCAACACTCTCTCATATCCCTGAACTGGAGCTGGAAAAGCTGGCAATGTATCAAACCAAAAAACCTCAGCAAAACCCCTCTCTCACTAGGAAAAGACAAGACTAATCCAGTCAGAGACCACAGACAGCTGAGGCTTTGATAGGCTAGCCACTGTGAAACCTGGGGCTTTGATAGGCTATCCACTAGACAGCTGAGGCTTTGATAGGCTATCCACCTTTTTACTTTGATAGTCTCCTTCACAAGCAGGCTTAAGCAATGCTAAGAGGGAAATTTAGTGACAAAATGCATACATTAGCAAACAGGATAAGACTCAAATCTGCAGAATCTAGAAGCATAAAGTAAAAAAAAAAAAGCCACAAAACAAGTTGGAAGCAATGAAGCATAGGGAGCAATGATAAGCAAAGCAGAGAAAGTGGAGAAAACTCAGAGCTGTCTCTGAAAAACAAATCAATAAATTGGCTAATCTATAGCCAGACTGACAAATTTTTTTAAAAACGGGTATAAATTACCAAAACAAGGACAGATACAAATACAAACGGTTATCAGAAAACCAACTTGAAATGGACCAAGTCCTTAAAACAAAACCATAAATCAGTATGAAAGACCTTATGGAAACTCACACTTTGTAAGCTAATTAAAAATATAATTTTAGCTGGGTGGTGGTGGCACATGCCTTTAATCCCAGTACTCGGGAGGCAGAGCCAGGCAGATCTCTGTGAGTTCAAGGATAGCCTGGTCTACAGAGCGAGATCCATGACAGGCACCAAAACTACACAGAGAAACCCTGACTCAAAAGATGAATATATATATATAATTTTAGACCCCCTTCCCCATACCCAACCCAACACACCTCCCAACACTCCTTAAAGCCAGCCCAACGTCCCCCAGCAGCACCCCTCCCCTGGGCTCCATATCCCAGCCCATACCTCCTGCTCCTTTACGGGAGGCCAGGCTAGTCCTAGGTACCATAATTAAGACATCATCCACCCAACAGCCCCAGAGTGAACCCCCTTGCCTTGAGCTCCAGATCCCAGCCCACAACTTTGGCAGAAAACTTTTGCTGTACTGGAGGTCAAGCTATACTAGCAATCTCAGAGACCAAGCAGGTACACAGAACCCCAGAAGCCACATAGGTACTTGAAAATGCAGAGGCAATTTTGGCACCCAAAACTCCAGAGGTCTTGGAGGCTACAAAAACCCTATTGGAGACAATCTACTGGATCTGAAGACTCACTAGTCACCAGAACCCCTGGCCACATAGGCCAGAAGACCAGAGAAACCAAGGAACAAAACACCTATCCAACAAAGACAAACGCAGGAATCAACACCTAGACCTATAATCATCCCAAATCCAGATGCCTAGAGCCAGTGTAAGAACACAATCAACTACAGAAAGGACAACATGGCACCATCAGAGTCCAGTAAGACCTGACGAATCCAATGCGGTTGAAGCACAAGAAAACAACCTTAAAACCAACTTTCTGAAGATAATAGATATATGTCCTTAAAGACGAAATGAAAAAATTCCTTATAGAAACTGAAGAAAAGACAAATACTGAAGGAAATCAACAAATCCCTTAAAGAAAGCCAAGAAAAAGCAAACAATCATCTAAAGGAAACTGCTCAAGACCAGAAAATGGAAATAGAAGCAATAAAGAAAACACAAACTGAGGGAATTCTGGAAACGGAAAATCTGGGTAAATGACCAGGTACTATACATGCAAGTATCACCAAGAGAATACAGGAGATGGAAGAGAGAATCTCAGGCGTTGAAGATATGATAGAAGAAATAGATTCATTGGTCAAAGAAAATGTTAAGTCTAAAAAATTCCTAATACAAAAACATCAAGGAAATCTGGGACACTATGAAAAGACAAAACCTAAGAATAATAGGTATAAAGGAAGGAGAAGAATCCTAGCTCAAAAACCCAAAGAATATATTTAACAAAATCATGGAAGAAAATTTTCCTAACCTAAAGAAGAGCATGCCTATAAAGGTACAAGAACCTTACAGATAGAGCGGACCAGAAAAAGAGTCCCACCACCACATAATAATCAAAACACTAAACATATAGAACAAAAAAGAATATTAAAAGCTGCAAAGGAAAAAGGCCAAGTAACATATAAAGGCACCTATTAGAATTACACCTGACTTCTCAGTGGAGACTCTAAAAGCCAAAAAGGCCTGGACAGATATGCTGCAGACTCTTAGACCATGAGTGACAACCCAGATTACTATACCTGTTTGGGGGGGAGCTCCACCTTACAGAGCTCCTCCCCAAACCCGCCCCTTCAGAGCCCATCAAACACAGCTTCTCCCCAAACCCGCCCCTTCAAAGCCTGCCAAATACAGCTCCTCCCTAAACCTGACCCTTCAAAGCCCGCCAAACACAGCTCCACCCCAGAAAGGCTCAGGATGACTCCCACAGGAGATATGTAAGCAGCATCCCCACACACACACCCTGAAAACAGACTCGTGGTTCTTCTGGTCTCCCTTCCCTGTCTCCTCTCTGCAGGGTGGGAATTGCCTGGGAACGCGTCACCCATTAAACCTGGGCTTTTCCTAATACGGTCTGATTTGGTTTGTTGCAGCCAAATCAGAGACCTAAAACTTATTAATACCCAGCAAAACTTTCAATCACCATAGATAGAGAAAATTAGATATTTTGTGACAAAGTCAAATTTAACCAATATCCATCCACAAATCCAGCCCTACAGAAGGTACTAGAAGGAAAACTCCAATCCAAGGAGGTTAATTACACCCATGAAAACACATGCAATAAATAATCTCACACCACATTAACCCAAAAAGGAAAACATGCACACACACACACACACACACACTATCACCAACATCAAAATAACAGGAATTAACAACCATTGGTCATTAATATCGCTCAATGTTGATGGACTCAATTCCCCAATAAAAAGACACAGAATAACAGGAATGGGTATGAAAATAGGATCCTTCCTTCTGCTGCATACAAGACACACACCTCAATACTAAACATAGACATTACCTCAGAGTAAAGGGTTAGAAAAACATATTCCAAGTAAACAGACCTAAGAAGCAAGCTGGTGTAGCCATTCTAATATCTAACAAAGTAGACTTCCAACCAAAATTAATCAAAAGAGACGGAGAAGGACATTTCATTCTCATCAAAGGGAAAGTCCACCAAGATGACACTGCAATTTTTAACATCTTTGCCCCAAATGCAAGGGCACACACATTTGTATAAGAAACATTACTAAAGCTTAAATCCACATTAAACCTCACACAGCAACTATGGGAGACTTCAATACCCCACTCTCACCAATGGACAGGTCATCCAGATAAAAGCTAAACAGAGAAATAACAGAGCTAACAGACATTATAAGCCAAATGGACCTAAAGATATCTACAGAACATTTCACCCAAACACAAAAGAATACACCTTCTTGTGGTGATATTTTATTTGTGCTCTAATAAATATAGGTTGCCTGGGGATCAGAGGAAAAAGCCAGCCACTGCATTAAACATAGAAGTTAGGCAGTGATAGCACATGCCTTTAATCCTAGCACTAGTTAACCATAGAGGTCTGGAGGTCTATACAGATAGACAGGAAGTGACAGAGCTGGGCGGAAAGAGGAAGTGATGTAGATGGGTGGAGAGAGGAAGTAAGATGACAGGGCACAGAAAGGTATATAGGTGTGAATATACAGGAAGTAGCTCTCTCTTGAGCTGAGGATTTCCTAGCAGGAAGAACTTGTGGCTGGCTTGTTCTGATCTCTAAGCTTTCACCCCAATATCTAGCTCCAGGTTTTTTATTAATAAGAACATTTAGCAATTTGTGTTACATCTTCTTCTTAGCACCTCATAGAACATTCTCCAAAATTGGCCATATACTTGATCACAAAGCAAGTCTCAACAGATACAAGAAAACTGAAATAACCCCCTGTACTTTATCAGACCACCATGGATTAAAGCTGGATTTCAACAACAATAGAAACAATAGAAAGCCTACAAACTCATGGAAACTGAACAACTCTCAACTGAATCACCACTGGGCCAAAGAAGATATAAGAAAGAAATTAAAGACTTCCTAGAATTCAATGAAAATAAATGCACATATACCCAAATTTATGGGACACTATGAAAGCAGTGCTAAGAGGAAAGTTCAAAGTACTAAGTGCCTTCATAAGGAAACTAGAGAGATCTCACACTAACAACTTAACAGCACACCTGAAAGCTCTAGAACAAAAAGAAACAAACACACCCAAGAGGAGTAGACGGCAGGAAGTAATCAAACTGAGGGCTGAAATCAATAAAATAGAAACAAAGAGAACAATACAAAGAGTCAATGAAAGGAAGAGTTGGTTCTTTGAGAAAAATCAACAAGATAGACAAACCCTTGTCCAAACTAACTAGAAGGCAGAGAGGCAATATTCAAATTAACAAAATATTCAACTCCACAAAATTGGAAAATGTAAAAGAAATGAACAATTTTCTCAATAGATACCACTTACCAAAGTTAAATCAAGATCAGATAAACAACTTAAATAAACCTATATAACCCCTAAGAAAATAGAAGCAGTCATTAAAAGTCTCCCAACCAAAAAAAAAAAAAAAAAAGACAGGGCCAGATGGTTTTAGAGCAGAATTCTATCATACTTTCAAAGAAGAGCTAATATCAATACTCCTAAAATAGAAACAGAAGGAACATTGCCAAATTCATTTTATGAGGCCACAGATACCCTGATACACAAACCACACAAAGACTCAACAAAAAAAGAGAATTACAGACCAGTCTCCTTCATGAACAGTGATGCAAAAATACTTAATAAAGTACTTGCAAACTGAATCCAAGAACATATCAAAAAGATCATCTACCATGATCACATGGGCTTTCATCCCAGAGGTGCAGGGATGGTTCAACATATGGGAAACTGTCAATATAATCCACTACATAAACAAACTGAAATAAAAAAAAAAAAAACACATGATCATCTCATTAGATGCTGAAAAACTTTGACAAAAATTCCAATACCCCTTCATGATAAAAGTCTTGGAGAGATCAGGGATACAAGGAACATACCTTAATAAAGGCAATATACAGCAAGTCAACAGCCAACATCAAATTAAACAGAGAGAAACAAAGCAATTCCACTAAAATCAAGAACAAGACAAGGCTGTCCACTTTCTCCTTATCTATACAATACAGTACTTGAAGTTCTAGCTAGAACAATAAGACAACTAAAGAAGATCAAGGAGATACAAATTTGAAAGGAAGAAATCAAAGTGTCGATATTTGCAGATGATATGATAGTATACATAAGTGAACCCCAAATTCTACCAGAGAACTTCTAGAGCTGATAAATACCTTCAGCTAAGTGGCTGGATACAAGATAAACTCAAAAAAAAAATCAACAGCCCTCCTATTCATAAATGATAATCGGGCTGAGAAAGAAATAAGGGAAATAATACCCTTCACAATAGTCACAAATAACTCTAACCAAGTAAGTTAAAGACCTGTTTGGCAAGAACTTCGAGTCTTTGAAGACAGAAATTGGAGAAAGACATCAAAAAATGGAAAGATCTCCCATGCTCATGGATAGGTAGGATTAACATAGTAAAAATGGTCATCTTACCAAAAGCAATCTACAGATTTAATGCAGTCCCCATCAAAATCCCAACACAACTCTTCACAGACCTTGAACGGACAAGTCTCAACTTCATATGGAAAAACAAAAAACCCAGGATAGCTAAAACAATCCTGTACAATAAGAGAACTTCTGGAGGTATCGTCGTCCCTGATGTGAAGCTGTTACTACAAAGCTGTAGTAATAAACACCACATGGTATTAGCATAAAAGCAGACATGTTGAACAATGGAATCAAATTGAAGACCCAGACATAAATCCACATACCTAAGGACACCTGATTTTTAATAATGAAGCCAGAAATACACAAGGGAAAAAAGAAAGCATCTTCAACAAATGGTACTAATCTAACTGGATTTCAGCGTGTAGAAGAATGCAAATAGATCCATATCTATCACCCTACATAAACTCAAGTCCAAGTGGATCAAAGATCTCAACATAAAACCAGATACACTGAACCTGATAGAAGAGAAAGTGGGGAATAGCCTTGAACACATTGGCACGGGAGACTACTTCCTGAACAGAACACCAATCATACACGCATTAAGATCAATAATTAATAAATGGGACTTCATGAAATTGAAGAGCTTCTGTAAGGCAAAGAACACCATCAAAAAGACAAAATAGCAGCCTACAGAATAGGAAAAGGTCTTCACCAACCCCACATCTGACAGAGGGATGATTTCCAAAATATGGAAGAAACTCAAAAAACCAGCCATCAATAAACCAAAGAATTCAATTAAAAATTGTGGTACAACTCTAAATAGAGAATTCTCAAAAGAAATGTTCAACATCCTTAGCCATCAGGGAAATGCAAATCAAAACACCTCTGAGATTCCATCTTACACCTGTCAGAATGGCGAAGATATAAAACACAAGTGATATCTCATGCTATCAAAGATGTGGAGCAAGGGGAATACTCTTCCATTGCTGATGGGAGTGCAAACCTGTACAGTCACTTTGGAAATCAATATGGCAGCTTCTCAGAAAAGTGGGAATTGACCTATCTCAAGACCCAGCTATATCACTCTTGGGCATATACCCAAAGGACACTCTACCATACCACAAGGACACTTGCTCAACTATGTTCATAGTAGCTTTATTCGTAATAGCTAGAAACTGGAAACAACCTAGATATCCATCAACAGAAGAATGGACAAAGAAAATGTGGCAGTCAGAGGGCTGTGCTGTTGCAGGGCCATACACACCTGAGTGACATGTGCTGCCAATTGGAGCCATGATGTTGTCCTCGCTGAATTGTGGCCAGAGCCATATCTGGGTCAGTGGCTGCTGCCAGGGTCTACATTGATGTCTGAGGCTCCTGTTGCCTTTGAGGGCCATGTGGATGCCTGGGATCTAGGCCACCACCTTCAGCCATGTTGGTGTTCAAGGGACTTGCAGCTGCTGGGCCATGCTGATCTGAGTTTCCTGCACTGCCAACCAGGGCCATGGTGACATCCTGCCCCAGGCTACTGACAAGGCCCAGGTCTGGGTCTGTGGTCCAACTGCAGCCAGGATCTGTGTTGATATCCATGGCCTGTGTTGCCACCAAGAGCTACTCGGAAGTCTGGGATCTGGGTCACCTCCTAGGGCCATGTTAGTGTCCAAGGGCCATGCCACTGCCAGGGCCATACAGATCTGAATGGCCTGCTGCCGAAGGCCATGTCTAGGTCCTTGCCGTAGCTGCGTTCTGTGTTGATGTCTGAGTGACTCTTGTTACCACCGAAGACAGTGAGGATGGGGATGCACAGAGTTGGCCCTGCCCCCAAACTGGTTGCTGCACTAGGGAGAACTGTCCCTGACCCCACCAACCCTCTACCTCACCTGGGCAGCTCAGCTGACCCCGTTGACAGGGGGTGAGCCTGCCCTGAAGGCTCGAGAGTGGGAGAGCTAGCCCCACTATCCTTCTGTCACATGTTGGCGTGGGCAAGGGAGAGATGACCCCCTCACCATCTACAGCAGGTAGGAAAGCTAGTCCTCGGGTCACCAGCGGGGAGAGCTGACTGTGCCCCTCGCCAGCTTCAGCACTCGGCAGAGCAGCCCTGCACCTCACCTGGGCAGCACAGTAGAGCTGATCCTTTTGACAGGAGTGCAGGTGATCTGGCCCCACCCCTTATCTGCCATATGGTGGAGTGGGTGAAGGAGAGATACCCTCCCCCATCCCTCATCCTTTGCTATCTGTAGCAGGTGGGAGAGCTGACCCTGAGTTTATGAGAGTGGGAGAGCTGTTTCTGTATGTACCTCACAGGTTGCAGCGCTTGGGAGAATGAATGGGCCCTGCACCACCACCCCCCCAGGCAACAGAGTAGAGCTGACCCTGTTGGTGGGGGTGCAGGTGAGCTAGCCCTGAGGGGTGAGAGCAGGAAAGCTGACCCCATCCCCCTTTGTCTGCCATGTGGCAGTACCAGTAAGGAAAGAAGCCCTCCCCCTGTTGCACGAATCCTAACTGATATTAATAAAAACCTAGAGCCAGATATCAGGGTGAAAGCTGAAAGATCAGAGAAGTAGAGTAAGCCACAGCCACCACCTCTTACCTCACCAACTCCTCAGCCTGAAAGAGTGCGAGTTCCTGTCTCCTCCCATCTTATATTCCTTTCTCTACCCAGCCTTATCACTTCCCGTCTCAACCTTCCTAGTGCTGGGATTAAAGGTGTGTGATCCCAAGTGCTGGAATTAAAGGTGTGTGCCACCACTGCCTGACTCTGTTTCTCTTTTAGACTGGATTAATCTCATGTAGCCCAGTGTGGCCTTGAACTCACAGAAATCTAGATAGATCTCTGCCTCTGCCTCCTGAGTGCTAGGATTAAAGGTGTGTGCCACCACTGTCTGACCTCTGTGGCTAACTCTGTGGCTGGCTCTATCCTCTGATCTTCAGGCAAGTTTTATTTCCTAGATTACAAACAATCTATCACCACATCCCCCCATTGCCCCTTGCCATGGCAGGAGAGCTGGCCCTGCTGCTCATTGGCTGCAGCATGCAGGAGACTAGGCCCTTCATCTTGCCTGGGCAAATTAGAGCTGGCCCTGGTGGTGTGGGTGTGGGTGAGTTGGCCCCAAGAGTGTGAGAGCTGGAGAACTGGCCCTGCTCCTTGCTGCTGCTGCATTGGGTGAGCTAGCTGGGGCAGTGCTGGAGAGCTCACCTGGTGGTGAGGATCAGGGGAGATCTCATTCATCTCCCCATCCCTTCATATCCACCTTCTGCCCTTTGCAATCCTCCCCCAATAAAATAAAATTTAAAAGAAAAACCAAAAACAATCAAACCTAACATACCAAAAAAGAAAGAAAGAAAGAAGGAAAGAAAGTGAAAGAAAGAAAGAAAGAAAGAAAGAAAGAAAGAAAGAAAGAAAGAAAGGAAAGAAAAGGAAGGAAGGAAGGAAGGAAGGAAGGAAGGAAGGAAGGAAGGAAG